>SJYA01000705.1:71548-354078 GCA_006410615.1 Neotragus moschatus
AAACAAAAAAAAAAAAAAAAAAAAAAAGAGGATAACTTTACATATTAATTTAAAATGGTGTTTTTAATTCTAAAATTAATAGTATATAGCTCCCAGACACCCAGGTACATTCCTATCCTTATTGGTAAAGTCTGGCATTGTTCTTTTCCTCAACACCCTGCCAGAAAGGAAATGTTTCAACAATAGCTAAGATTTATAATGAATTGAGGTCTACATATTAAGAATTTTGATAGTGCAATATAATCCTGATAAAAACTTCACAAAACAGAGGTAGAGTTTAATTTATTTTAAAATTTTGACTCGGAATATGTCTACTTCAGCCAACTTCTATGTAATCTTTTCACTGAGGAAAACTTGGGGCCAGGCAATTCACCTGCACAGGTGGAGCATACTAGTATGACACTTGAGGGAAGTTAAGTGGATCAAGCAGAAAATGAACATCTGAAGACTACATAATGTAGAATCCTGGAAGAATCCTGTAGTATCTTAGCGCTTTATCTTATGCCCTATCAGAAATGTCTGTTAGAACTTTTACCATGGTCTGGTAAAACAGTGGTTCCGCTATCAGTCTACTGATAGGTGTTCAAATACCTTCATAAGAAACAGCTGGAGAGCATTTTCAAAACTCAGATTCCTGGCTTCCTGGATCCTACTGCAAACTGACTGCACTGGAATCTCAGGTATATATAGTATTAATATATTAGGAAACCCCTATTTCAATGAATGTAAGTGACTATGACAGTCGTTAGATGTAGAATATATATATATATATAAATATATAAATGTATATATATAAATGTATATATATAAAATAGAAAACTAAGACAGGATTATAATTTTAGAAGAGATTCAATTTTTTAAAAATTCCTTTGAATTATAAAATCTAATAGACCATCATTTCATCTCAAGAAAATAAAACAATTTCATAACTGGCATACTAGTTACAGTACTATAACACTTTCTTGCCCAATTTTAGCATACCTGTTTTCATTATTTAACTTCCATTACTTACTTTCTCAAAGCACATAACATAATTAGTGGAAGAGAAATGCAAATTAATACTCAATCCTACTGACCTATTTGAAAAATGCATAAAACCCAGGATTAAAATGATCATTTTAAAATAATAGATTTTTCTGCTTGTCTCTATGAAGTGGTCAGTTTTACTTTTGAGTACATTTCAGCTAAGCCGTACCAAAACCTGGTAGAAAAGCAATCTGATGTATGACTATCAATCTGCTTTCAGGTCATGATAAAAAGAATATATATATGTGGGAGATCGCTTGATTTGGAAAGTTATTTTCAGTATAGTTTAGTTGAAATGTCATCCTAGCTTTAAAGGAAAAGAAAATAGCATGTTAATTTATTCAGCCAGAGAGAATTCTTGTCAGAGATCTTAGATGGTAGGGGCTATGGCTGATGATGATTCTGTAAGCAATTACTCCGATTCCCATTTGCTAAAGAAATGATGATATCTCTAGGAATATCAAGGTTCTGTTTTAGCAGAACTTTGTCAAAATACGAAAAATACAATAAAAATAATAAACAAAACAACATTCAGTATGCAATAACCCAAGTGAATATCTACTGCCATAATACTATAAAAATATTTTTTGAATAGTAATTTTAAAGAGCTAGAATTTTAAAGTCAGAAAATCTTGTATTAGATTTTTTATCACCAATATAAAACAAAGAACAAAATTAAAAGAAAAAATATTACTAAGAGCAAGCACAGAAAATAACTCATAAAACTCTGAATAGAATATCACCCTTATAAGATAGTAATATACTATTTGCTACATAGTTTAGCAGCTACCTTAGATGCATTGTAGAATACGTTTAAAAATACTTAGAATCATTAGAGACTGTGAAGCTAAACCATGCCTCATTTTTGTGTTTATTTTATTCTACATCTCCATCCAGATTTTTAGTCTTTACTGCTTTGATTGCCTGGGTGTCCCCATAACCCCTGCCATTCCTTCCCTAAAATCTCTTAGAAATGCAACCAGCCTCTTTCTTAGCAATGCCAGATACCCCCAGTTTCCCAGTTCTCAGTACAGTATCATCATGAATCTATCTCAACCTTGCTGTTATGTCTTATTTGCATTTAATATTTATATACCTGAGGGCTGTCATAAATTTCCACTTAGGGGCATGGAACAGGAAGGAAGGAAACAGTTACTCACTGGGTGCACAGTATGTGCGTATCAGCATGTGAGATTATTTCATGCACATTCAATCTACTCTTCATGACTCAGGAAGGCCACACTTAAGACTGTGGAAAAGCCATAAAGAGGTATGATCTATATATGTGTAATGAGTAACAATGAGCTCTTTCAGAGTGAGAAAAATGTGGAAAATGGGAAAACTGCAATTATCTTATAATGCTGATTCCTGCAGGCAAATGTTTCTTCTCTTTTTATGGAGGTTATTTAAGAAAATATTTTTAATAATGTGTAGAATACTTTTAGAATGTATGAACAACAAAGCCAGGCTATTTAACTTTGGCTTTAGTCTTAGAGATGGTCATGAAAAGAGTGAGGCAAGTTTTTAGATTCCACTTCAAATGACGTTTTGGTTTTCTAAAAAAAATATTTTCACATATCACCACAACCTCATCACCACACTAAATTCTTAGAAAAGTATAAAAATAGTAAGATATTTTGAAAATGTATCCCAACATATACATGTATCTATAATTATACAACTATATATCATATAAACATAAAGCTATATCATAAAACATATATATGTCATAAAATTATGCTAATCGAATATGCTAATAATACATTTAAATAAATACACAACTGGAACTTTTAGAAGAATGATACAGAATTTAAAGCCAAATATGAATAAAGATAGCTCTATGCTATCATTAAGGCGCTAGATTTCTAAAGTGGTCCTTAAGTATTCTGTACCTGATGTGAGATTCCCTTCCCTTAAGTATGACTATGACAGGAACATCACAGCAGTGATTAGGTTACAAATCAGTTCACTTTGAATTAACCAAAATGGAGATTATCCTGGGTGGGTCTTCAGATGATATGTTAAAAGAAAGTGAACCCTCGCAAGACTCTCTCCTGATTATTTGGAGAAGGCAAATTGCTATGTTGTTAATTCGCCCAAAAGCAAATTGCCCCATTGGGCTTCCCTGGTGGCTCGGACGGTAAAGCATCTGTCTGCAATGCAGGAAACCCGGGTTCGATCCCTGAGTTGGGAAGATCACCTGGCGAAGGAAATGGAAGTCCACTCCAGTATTCTTGCCTGGAAAATCCCATGGATGGCAGAGCTTGGTAGGCTACTGTCCATGGGGTTTCAAAGAGTCGGACATGACTGAGTGACTTCACTTCATTTCAAAGGAACTGCAGGTGATCTCTAGGAGCTAAAAACAGACTCTGGCCAACAGCTAGAATGGAAATGGACCTCAGTCACATGTCACAAGGCAATGAAATCTGCAAACAACTAGTTATGTTTGAAGAAAATCTCAAGCCCCTAGATGAGAACTGCACCTTGATACCTTCATGTCAGCCTGAAAACACCTGAGCAGCAGAGCCTTACATCTGTATGTAAAGACTCACATGGTTCCTGGGTCTAAGTAAATCTAACTTGAGTTAAGGAGAAGCATCTACAGCTTTATCCACAGAAATAAACCCCTTTGAACTTCCCTGGTGGCTCAGACAGTAACGTGTCTGCCTACAATGATGGAGATGGATCCCAGGGTTCGTTCAATCCCTGGGTTGGGAAGATCCCCTGGAGAAGGAAATGGCAACCCACCCCAGTACCTTGCCTGGAAAATCCCATGGATGGAGAATCCTAGTAGGCTATATTCCATGGGGTCACAAAGAGTCAGATACGACTGAGCGACTTCACTTTCTTTTCTTTAAAGTCCATTTGCTTGTCCTCCTTTCCTCTACTCTCACCTCAGGATACTAAGAAAATGGAGGCTTAGCGAGACTAATAATTTACTGAATAAACACCATGTAACACCAACAATTATATAAAGAACCTACTCTTCAGAAGCTTCCTATTTTAAAATGTTTATTCCTTATATTTTATGATTTTGAGACATCTTTATTTAGTTAGATACTAACATTGTACTTTGAAGACTTGTAATTCTAGTTCTTCAATCCTAGAAACATTGTGAGTGGTAAAGCAGCTGAATTGGGATGAAATATACCTGTTTTCTAAACACTTCAACCTCTTCGGCTGGAGTGATAACAGGAGAAAGTAGCAAACTGTCCTATATTGAATCTATGCTGCCTTAATTCAATAGTTCAACATTTTTGGGGGTTTCATTACGGAATATAGAAAATGAAGAAGTATACCACCAATGTATAGGTAGTTAAATTGTCATATTTAAAACAAAAATAGAAGACAATACTTTACAAATAACATTTTTAAACCTGATACTTAGTAGTTTTTCTGGTAGAATTTTTATGACTCATTTTTTGAACTACTTTCTGTGGTCTTATAATATTTTTGCCACATTGCAGGATAGTGAGTGTGTGTGTCTATATGTGTTTGTATGTGTAAGGTTTATCTTTAATAACAGAAAAATAGCACATTATGGATTGTCTATAGCTGAAGATAACTCAGACGTAAGTAGTAAAATATACTCTGTTAGGTTTTTCTTTCCCTGAGCAATGTACTTTGTGAACAAAAGTTTTGGGAGCCACCAATCTAATTCAAGGATATTAAGTTAATTTTTTGTCCTTGCCATTTTTAAAAATATTATCACTAAATGACAGCAGTAAACAAGGTGATGGCCGAAATAGCACACATTACTAACCACACTCTAATGAGAATTATGTCTCATTCTTTTCAGAGGGTGAGGATAAACATGTTCTTTTAACACAGTGCAAAAGAGTTGCAAAGTTCTGGCATATTTTTTGGTAAATTCTCATTTCCTATATTGCTTAGAATATAAAATATACATATTTGTTATGCCTCATATCCTTTATATGGATGTAGCTCTCTAGAAAATTATAGGTCTCAAACCCTTTCAAGTGTTTATTATGGGGAATGGATATTGATGTAACAAGCAGCACTTGAGCACATATTTTATGTTTCTTTTTGATTATTTTTACAGTAACTTCTCAATGCAGGTAGGTTAAAAAAGGCATGTTTGTTAAATTTTCAAGTGTCTTCTTGCCGAAGATTATATGAATGACTATACTTTAATTAGGCTCAGTAAACAATTCTTTTGGTAGGACTTTATGCCTCAATGCAAAGAATCAAAGCAAAATCAATGAAAGCCCACAAAGTGCACTCAGAATTCTATTAGGGACCTAAATGTTCATTCATTTGGACTTCATAAAATTTTGTGACTTCTTTAGAGAAATTAAAATCCATTCAAGAACAGTTCAACAAAATGAACAAAAGAGAAATTATAGTTTGTAAATGAAATTCATTACTGAGAAAAATCAATATTTTTCTATAGCAAAGATTTGACCTTCCAGTGCCATAACAAAAGGTCATAGAGCGTAAAACTCTCTGTTTCAGGGATAAGCAGGCTTTCTCCTTTATAATTTCTTTTTGCAACATAAGGGAGCCCCATGCCAGCTGCATGCAGCATTACTTCATGGGTATATAAATGTATTTAAATCATTTATATTTACATTTTACAAATGTAATAGGGAAATGTGTTCTTTTGTAGCCACGGCTTAAGAGTTGGAACAGATGGTGAAAGGCTCAGTTTAAAATAATCTGAGCATTAAAATAACTGGTATTGCATGCATTCCTTAATATAACAGAAGTTTAGCTCACTATAAAATGGGCTTGTGACTTTCTGGAATATATTACACATAATGTGTTTTCAGCAATAGTTGTTCTACAAGAGGAAATACACTGTTAGGATTTACTCCTAAGAGTTTTCAAACTTAAAAAAAAATGTAGCCATTTATTCAATAAATATTTACTGAGCACTTGTTATTTTCAGGCACTGTGCTTAGAAACGAATTGCTTATAAAGGTGAATAAGACATGGTCCCTGCCTTGATGATGAGCTCATGATCTGGTGGAGAGGATGGAGACAGAGGATAGAAAACACCCACACAAACAGAGCATCTGGAGCACCTCTGTATGGAGTGAAAGGAGTTGTGGCGTTTTCAGACCTTCCAGGATCTAGACTTGAAACTCTGATAGTTGCTTCAAATTGGCCATCGAGCCAACTCTATAAGGTCAGGAGCCTAGGAGATATTCTGCCCTATTTTGTAGACAGTGACAACTGAGAAGAAATTCATGGTCATGCATTTACTATGTAGTTTTCATCAAAATATGTAAAAAAATAAGTTAAAAAAAACTGATAAATTTGAAAAATAGAAACTTTTCATGTAATGGAAATCTGTATTAGTATCTTTTTGGGGATCTTATCTTGCATTTATCTTGCCTGGAGTAGATGATTTCTGTCATATCTTTTCAACAATTTTGAACTAGGCTTACATTTTATTTGGGGTTTTTCTGGGGGCTCAGATGGTAAAGAATCTGCAATGAGGGAGACCCAGCTTCAATCCTTGGGCTGGGAAGATCTCATGGAGAAAGGCATGGCGATTCCTCCAGGAATCTTGCCTGGAGAATTTCATGGGCAGAGGAGCCTGGTGGGCTACAGTCCATGCCGTTGCAAAGAGCTGGACACGACTGAGGTAGTAACACTTTCACTTTAAGTTTTATTCAGTTTTCTATAGTTCTTGGAATAGTTCTGGAATTTCCTTTGCTTCTAGGCTTTTCTATATATTATTGCTCTTGCCAGGGACAGCCCATCCCTATTATCCTTTTGGGACTTAGTCTTTGCAAGCTCCCATTTATCCACCAGTACTTGACTTTTTCAGGTATATCTTCCTGATATAAATTAGGCTAGATTCACCTGAAACACCTTCATTTTGAAAGTTTTTCCTCTAAGAATGCTCATCTTACTTTGTTTTACTTCTTTGCTTAGTATTCACCATGTGTAGCAAGAATGCAAACAAAATAATTATGTGCTTAATGGATATAGCACAAAAGAAAAACACTGTATACTCTCCCTCTTAGATTAAGTAAAATGCTATCTTATTTGGCTAATTTTCTCCTCTATCTGTATGTATGTATTGGGACAATGGTCTGCCAACACTGGTAGGTAGAAATAAATGCAAAACATGGGGTATAAAATGCTTAGTAAAATAGTTTGTTTAAATCAGTATATCATATTCTTTCTTGTAACTTACTAATTATATCCAGTTCTTTATGCTATTTCAGAAATGTTTTTGTTGCTTAAGAAATCAGATCCACAGAGCTAATGAGTTTTTAATTTAGCCAACCTTCTCTCTGGGCACTTTCGAAGCTTGGTTCATCATCTAGTTTATTCACAGGTGTTGCCATACTACAAGATGGTGCAACTGGGAGGTAGTTTTGCATTATTTTTTCTGTGATACCTCATTGATGAGTTTGAGCAAAGTTTATTAGGTCATTTGGAGAATATGCAGTAATTTAACCCCATAGAATATCATACAGGGCTGGTGCTCAGTCTTCTGCTAATCTAATGAAATTCTCTAAAGTTACAGGCAAACTGTTTACTTAAACATTACAGAATCATTTGCAGTATTTAAGTAAGAACACACAAGCCGTGGGAATAGAGAAAACTACATCTGTACTTCTTAAAGTGATTTTATATTAAAAACAGTGAATATGGAAGTCATGATCATTCAAATATGTGCACCTGCTTATATTTGATTGTAACATCAGCCTTTCAAATAACCATCTATACTCAATATACACCTAATTCATTTGCACTAAAATTTTACTTTGGTGATTGTACATTCAAATTTCTGCAGGTGTTCTTAGAGAAAATGTTTAGGAACATAAGTCCTCAAGATATTACGCTTCAAAATTTGTAGAAACAAAATAAACCTATCTATCCAAATATATATATTTTTTCAAAATAAGTACTTATTTGTTTACTCAATTTTAATTTTCCACATAGAGAATGTATCCTGTAAAGTTCTTAATACTGAATTAACATTCATATTGGGCTTTCACTGGTGGCTCAGTGTTAAAGGATCCACCTACCAATGCTGGAGACTTGAGTTTGATCCCAGGGTTGGGAAGATCCCCTGGAGAAGGAAATGGCAATCCACTCCAGTATTTTTGCCTGGAGAATCCCATGGACAGAGGAACCTGGTGGACTACAGTCCATGGTATTACAAAGAGTCAGACACGTCTGAGCTACTAAACAACAATAACGTTCATATAAAGAACATTCAGTTCAGTTCAGTTCAGTCACTCAGTCATGTCCGACTCTTTGCAACCCCATGAATCGCAGCATGCCAGGTCTCCCTGTCCATCACCAACTCCCGGAGTTCACTCAGACTCATGCCCATCGAGTCAGTGATGCCATCCAGCCATCTCATCCTCAGTCGTCCCCTTCTCCTCCTGCCCCCAATCTCTCCCAGCATCAGAGTCTTTTCTGATGAGTCAACTCTTCACTTGAGGTGGCCTAAGTACTGGAGTTTCAGCTATAGCATCATTCCTTCCAAAGAAATCCCAGAGCTGATCTCCTTCTGAATGGACTGGTTGGATCTCCTTGCAGTCCAAGGGACTCTCAAGAGTCTTCTCCAACACCACAGTTCAAACGCATCAATTCTTTGGTGCTCAGCCTTCTTCACAGTCCAACTCTCACATCCATACATGACTACTAGAAAAACCATAGCCTTGACTAGACGGACCTTAGTCGGCAAAGTAATGTCTCTGCTTTTGAATATGCTCTCTAGGTTGGTCATAACACTGCCCCCCTTTTATTGAAAAAATAAAAGTTGATTATTCATTGAGTATGAACACCATTTCAGTCTTGGGAAACAAATCTATGACATTGATATGGGTCAGCTTATATTCATATGTGAATAAATATTTTGTTTATATATATATTGTACTATATAAAAAGCTTCAATGTCCACAATATTTTGTTGGGTCATTTAGCAACTCTTTGATATAAGCAGTGGAATTACTGTTTACCTTTTACTGCAGGTGAGCAAACTGAGGTTCATGACAGTAAGATAATTAGCACAAGTTAAGTAGCTAGTAACTGAGGGACTGAAGGATCAGCTCTGGGTTTTCTGTATCAAGGACCTGGACTCTTTCTAATGAAAACATACTTTCACTTCTATGTGATGCTAAGTATTTGAAAACTAATATTATTTCCATTTATTTCTATAAAATTCAAAGTTGTGTGGTTTTCACTAATCTGCAGAAATTTATGTAAATTTACCAAATTGTAAGACATCAATATTTTTTATTTCCCTTCCCCTAAGACTTGGCATGTCCATCTTGTGAGAGTCAGAGTAGCTCTTTTAGACTGAGAGAAGGAAATTCCATGTTGAGGATGGCAGTACAGCAGAGTGCAGTGAAGTAGGAGCACATGAGCCTTTGGGGAAATTTTGCAATATATACTTTCACACTGTAAAATATGTTCTGTCTTTCATAATCAATGTTATGTTTGGACCTTTGTAATAACATTCCAAGTCCATAATTTAAATTATTATTACATACACATGTATACATGTGTAACTCTTAAAAAATAGTTAATTCAGAATTCTACTTTTATATGCTTTAATTTTATTTTGTAACATGTGTTTATAATTAAATATATATTTTGTAACAATAAATATATATATTAGTTAAATGAATAAACAATAACTGAAAACAGTTTTCTATTCAGTATAGATATGTTTATCTTTTCCACTATCAATTTAAATAATGTTTCCAGTCTTCTCTGTAATATTAGAGAAAAAGGGAAATAGTCTCTCTTAATTCAGGGAAATCTAAATGTACCCTAGCTCTTGAGCCAAAGTTAAATGCATGGAAGAATGGCAAAGCTCAAATTAAGTTAAATAAAACATAGCTTAGTTTGCTAGTTAATCAGAATAGCAATAATTTAAGAATTCATTAAGCTATTGTGTTTCTCCACATTATTAAATGACCAATAGTTCTGCATTCCTAGTTTTATTCACTAGCTATATTCATTTCTATTTTCTATCTATACAGTGGCATGTCTCAAATATATATGCACAGCCATAAAGTATTTCCTTAACTCAAAATTCATATACCTTATTGTCTACTGGGCATTTTGACTAGACATATTCAAAACTAGAATACTGAATCCCTCCAGCCTAAAATAAAACGTGCCACACGTACAGCCTTCCTCGTGGCAGCTGATGATGATCCCGTCCTTGTAGTTCTACTTTCCAAGAAATGTGTAGCCAAAAGCACTGGGATTGTCTTTGTCTTCCTTTCCTTCACACTGACCGTTTAGTCTATCATAAAACCTTCCTACCTCTATTTTTGTTAAATTGATGTATAGTTGATTTACAATATTATGTTAGTTTCATGTGTACAAATAATGATCGAATATTTTATAGGTTATACTCAGTTTAAAGTTATTACAAAATAACAGCATATTTCCCTATGGTATACAATATATCCTTTTGCTTATCTATTTTATACAGAGTAGCCTCTATCTCTTAATCCTACACTCCTATCTTGAAAGTGAAGGTGTCAGTTACTCAGTCCGCCAGGCTCCTCTGTCCATGGAATCCTCCAGGCAAGAATACTGGAATGGGTTGCCATACCCTTCTCCAGGGGATCTCTTTGACCCAATCATTGAACCTGGGTCTCCTGCATTGCAGGGAGATTCCTTGCCATCTGAGCCACCAGGGAACTCTATTTTAAGTGCTTTTCTAGAATACAATCATTGAATTTTCTTTTCTAGCAGTGTGCACAATAAGGCACCACATCTTCCTAGATTTCTTCCATAGCCTCCTAACTTATCTCTCTGCTCCAACTGTCCCCATTCTAATGTAAATATATATTTTACATATATATATATATATAATTATGTATAAATACACACATAAATTCAGGAGCCTGTGATGTCTTTCAAAAATGTAAGGTGTACCATGTTAATTTCCTCTGTTCAGCATACTATGATTGTGTTTCCCTTCATTTAAAAGTCCAAGTCCTTGGAATACCTTGTCTATAATGCCTTATATGATCATATCCCTTGCTATTTTTCCCTTGCTATCTTCTTCCACAAATCTTCCCTGTCCTAAGTTCTAGTCACACTGGCTTCCTTGCTATTTCACAGATACTCTGGTCACATTCCCAACTTAGTGTTTTACTCTAGTGTTTTCTCTGTCTGGTGTGCCTTTTCCCCAGATACCTATTTTATTACCTACTTCACCCTGTCAAGTATTTGCTAGAATGTTATGCTTTCAATAGTGTTCTTAATACAATAATTCATCCCCAACTTCCCATCTGTATTCCAGACTCTCTCCATCTTCTTTCCATAACAAATACCCTCTTCTTGTATAAAATTAATTATTCATTTTAAATATTCATTGTCTCTTTCCTTTCTCTGTCTCATGGTCAGGGGATTTAATTTGTTGCCTGACATGTCTCACGTACCTCAGACACACTGGATCTGCCAACAATATATTTATTGACATAATAAACACCTGGTGTATTTGAGTCATAGTACTATTCATTTAAAGTGTGTAGTATCAGTTAATCTTGTGGTAGCAGTTTCTAAACAGGTGTCCAGTGATACCTGCTTTCTGATACTTACATCCTTGTATAATCCCTCACCTTAAGTGTAGGCTGGACTTAGAGACTTGTTTTAATGGATAGAAAATGTCAGTGTGGTGGACTGTCACTTCTGTTTTTAAGTTACAGAAGATTGTGCCTTCTGTTTTGCTAGTGTACTATATCTTGTCGGCCCTCTCTCTTCTCTCCCTTACTTTCCTTGATGTATTAAGCTTTCATGTTATGTGATCCTCTGTGGAGAGGTACCCATAGGAAGACACTGAAGGAGTCCTCTGACCAACAGTTAGCAACTAGAGTTTTGGACACAGTCAGCAAAGAATTGAAATCCCGCCAATGGTCATGCAAATGAGGTAAGAAACTATTTTTCCGTGTTGAGACTTGATGTGACTGCAGCATCCTGGGAACCTAATGGCCCACTCGAGCAGCACCTGGATTCCTGACCCATAGAAACTATGAGACAAAAAAATGCTTTTTTAAGCCACTAACCTTTGAGATTAATTGTTACACAAGAGTAAATTACTAAAATAATTCTCAACACGAAAATGTATGTTTGCATAAAGACCAAATCGTCCTATAGGAACTTTGGAAACAGAGTGTTGAGTTTTTCTTCCAATGTAAAGTTTATATCTAGTGAAGGCATACCTCAACTCTGAACCCACATCAGGGTAATGCCAACTCATATCCACCATCTTGTCTTGTGCTTTTCTGCTAATTAGACCTAAACATAAATCTTAAAAGTTAAATATAATGTTTAAATTTTTAGTGTTCTATTGTTTCTTTTAGTTGCTCATGTATAAAAATTATATAAAACATAAAATAGTACTTAAAACTTATGCTAAGTTATAGTACTTCCCTCTTTCACAGTCCTTTGCTTCTCTGATGATTCAGATGGTAAACAATCTGCCTGCAATGCCGGACACCCAGGTCTGATCCTGGGTTGGGGAAATCTCCTGGAGAAGAGAATGGCTATCCACTCAGTATTCTGGCCTGGAGAATTCCATGGGTAGAGAAGCCTGGCAGGCTACAGTCCAGGGGATCACAAAGAGTCAGACATAACTGACAGACTAACACTCTAAAGGTTCCAAAGATGATTTTCATTAGTGATAAAACACTCAATATATGTAGCCATATGCAAGCATGCCTCACCTCTTCTTACTTCTAAAGTAATTCTCTATTTACAACTGGCATTCAGATCAACTAGTTGACTTTCAATATCTCTTTATCATTTAACAAAATTTTATAAAGGAAAAGCACATCAGATAAAACTTCTGAACAACAGTTTAAGAACAACAGTATTTAAATTATCACCTACCTCAGACAGCACATGTACATTCTTAGAAAACGCAGTGATTTTTCAATTAAGTACAGTGTTCTGGACATCAAATCACACTTAAATAAAGAGATGGTGTTCTCTTTTCTCACTCTGACCCTGAGAGGTTAACCAATCCAAAATCTTTGTGGAATTCTATTCCCTGATCTAAACAAGGAGCATCTGGTTTCCTTACTCTTTGGAGTCCTTCCTAATACCAGATCTATGGTTTTATAGGACTCTGCAACAATGTTTAGAACTACTGTCTCTATAGAATGTGAAATTCTAGAGCACATGGATAATCTCTCAATGCTTTTTTCTAACACTAAATATATCTCAATTATCAAAATTAAAGCAAAATAAAAATAACTATAACTTACTGGCCCTATCTCCATCAGTCCTGCTTTCTTACTAATTAAACCCAAACTAATTTCCTCTAAAAAGCCAAAAGCCTACCTAAGGGACAATAATTTCCTGGTGGCTCAGATGGTAAAGAATCTGCCTGCAATGCAGATACCTGGGTTCGATCCCTGAATTAGAAAGATCCCCTGGAGAAGGGAATGGTTACCCACCCCAGTATTCTTGCCTGGAAAATCCCATGGACAAGGAAGCCGGGTAGGCTACAGTCCATGGGGTCGCAAAGAGTCAGACAAGACTGAGTGACTTGCACTTTCACTTTCAAACTCCAAATAAGCTCCTCCAAAAGGGTACAAGACTAACTGCTACTGCTGCTGCTGCTAAGTCTCTTCAGGCGTCTCCGACTCTGTGCAACTCCATAGACGGCAGCCCACCAGGCTCCCCTATCCCTGGAATTCTCCGGGCAAGAACACTGGAGTGGGTTGCCATTTCTTTCCCCAATGCATAAAAGTGAAAGTGAAGTCGCTCAGTCTTGTCTGACTCTTCGCGACCCCATGGACTGCAGCCCACCAGGCTCCTCCGTCCATAGGATTTGCCAGGCAAGAGTACTGGAGTGGGGTGCCATCGCCTTCTCCACAAGACTAACTGAAGGACCGTAATTTCCAGTCTTTACATCTAGAGATGACCAGTAGGTGTCTCCCAAGAGAGGTATTTAAATACAACTGATTCAATTGGGAACTGAACTCTTTCGGTCGTCTCTTTCTTTTTACNAGAGGCTCTTTAGTTTCTCTTCACTTTCTGCCATAAGGGTGGTGTCATCTGCATATCTAAGGTTATTGATGTTTCTCTCGGCAAACTTGATTCCAGCTTGTGCTTCTTCCAGCCCAGCGTTTCTCATCATGGTGCTGTATACCTTGAACTTATACAGTACAGTACGCCAGTTATATCTCAATACAACTGGAAGGAAAAGAAACGCCTGTCTTTGGCTCCTGTCACCAATGATGTGTCACTCAAAGCCTCAGCCCTGGATCACCGCAGAACAGCACCGCCATCTATAGGGACTTCACACATGCAAGCACCAGGGACCCCAAAGCCTCACAATCATCCCATGAAGGAGGGGTTACATTACTAGTTCTATTCCTGATAATACTACTAACAGGTGAAATTTATCAAGAGCTCACCTGACTCCTGGCACTGCTCCAAGTGTGCCAAGTGCATCATCTCAGTCCTTGCAGCAGCCTCGTGAAGCGCAAACTCATAGTATCCTGTTTTACAAATGGGGAGTCCAAGGCTCAGGTGATAATTCTCTGATGGTGGTAAACCCAAGATTAGAATCTTGATCACTGTTCTACACTGCTTTCCAGTCCTGGCCATCGCCACAGCCCCCACAAACACTCTGTTTTAGTCAGGCCCAGCTATCATTGTGCCCCAAAGTACCCCATTTGTTTTTTCCTGCCTCAAGCATACTATTAAGCCTTCTGTGTGGATGCTCTCTTTCCTTTGCCTCACCGGTCAATCATTCCAAAGCCTGGCCCAGAGGCCTTACCTGACCGCCCAGCCCCACCTATGACCCATTTCTGACCTCCCTCTGCTCCTCTCAGAGCCACTCCCTGGCAAGCCCACAGCAAAGCTACTGAGATTTATGTCACTTTTCAGATGTGTGGTCTCCGCTGTCCTCTGGGAAAGACTGTGAGCCCCAGTTTTCCCCTTCTGTAAAAGGAGGCAGTGGAGCCAGGTGATTTCTTCAGTTCAGTCACTCAGTCGTGTCTGACTTTTTGCGGCTCCATGGACTGCAGCATGCCAGGCTTCCCTGTCCATCACCAGCTCCTGGAGCTTGCTCAAACTCATGTCCATCGAGTCAGTGATGCCATCCAGCCATCTCCTCCTCCGTTGTCCCCTTCTCCTCCGGATTTCTCAGCACTGTAATTCAGTGTGTCTCTGAGTCCCTATTATGTATATGTGGTGTGGGCAGCTGAGGAAAGGGGAGCAGGGAACACTTGTCAAATGACATCGCTCTTTGGATGCCTTCTCTTCTGGCTTCTCACCTTCTCCCTTTTGCTGACTTGGAGTCTTTCTAGTGAGCTGATGGAGGAACGTTAGCCCTGTTGCCAAAATCTTGGCTCTCTGTCCACCAATGCCAAACAAAAACACCAAGGCAGAGTTATAGAGAAGGAAAGAGTGCCTTTATTTCTTTGCCAGGAAAAGAGGGAGCACCAGAGGCTAATGTCTGAAGAACTGTGGCCCCCTCTCTGGGTAACAGGGAGAGGTTATCCAGTCAGGCAGGAGTACCCGATAAGGATCAAGGCAGTAACAGTCTTGCATTCTTCTTTCTTCTCCAAAGTTTCAAAAGAGTGGGGTTGCTGACAAGATTAGGGTACGTGCAGGGTCTTACTTAGATGGTCCAGTCTACTCATTGGAAAAGACCCTGATGCTGGGAAAGATTGAGAGCAAAAGGAGAAGGGCGTGGCAGAGGATGAGCTGGTTGGAGAGCATCACTCAAGGGACATGAATCTTTGCAAACTCTGGGAGACAGAGGGGCCTGGAGCNTTCTGGCTTCTCACCTTCTCCCTTATGCTGACTTGGAGTCTTTCTAGTGAGCTGATGGAGGAACGTTAGCCCTGTTGCCAAAATCTTGGCTCTCTGTCCACCAATGCCAAACAAAAACACCAAGGCAGAGTTATAGAGAAGGAAAGAGTGCCTTTATTTCTTTGCCAGGAAAAGAGGGAGCACCAGAGGCTAATGTCTGAAGAACTGTGGCCCCCTCTCTGGGTAACAGGGAGAGGTTATCCAGTCAGGCAGGAGTACCCGATAAGGATCAAGGCAGTAACAGTCTTGCATTCTTCTTTCTTCTCCAAAGTTTCAAAAGAGTGGGGTTGCTGACAAGATTAGGGTACGTGCAGGGTCTTACTTAGATGGTCCAGTCTACTCATTGGAAAAGACCCTGATGCTGGGAAAGATTGAGAGCAAAAGGAGAAGGGCGTGGCAGAGGATGAGCTGGTTGGAGAGCATCACTCAAGGGACATGAATCTTTGCAAACTCTGGGAGACAGAGGGGCCTGGAGCGCTGCCGTGGAGTTCAGTTCAGCTCAGCTCAGTCACTAGGTCGTGCCTGACTCTTTGCAACCCCATGGACTGCCGCACACCAGGCTTCCCTGTCTCACTGTCTCCCAGAGCTTGCTCAAACTCATGTCCATTGACTCAGTGAGGCCATCCAACCATCTCATTCTCTATCGTCCCCTCTCCTGCTGCCTTCAATCTCTCCCAGCATCAGGGTCTTTTCCAATGGGGTCGCAAAGAGTCAGACACAACATAGCGACTGAACAACAACAGGTGGTTTCCTGCCTGCTCCTCTCCTGACGAGCAACTGTTGTGCCCTTTGGAACTCAGAGGTCATAGAGGCTGGAGTCTTGCCTGCGAGAAATGAGGGGCAGAAAGGCCTCCGTGCCCAGGAGCCCCACAGGGCCCTCCTCGGCATCAGCCCTCACTTACTAGAAACAGCTCTGGATCGCTGGAGGTCATGCACGTGGAGCCTCTGAGAAGCTCAGAAGCCTGTGCAGGAGGGGCAGCCAGACAGTCGGAACCTCACGCTCTCTGCCCATCCATCACTGGGGCCTTGCGGGGCCTGAGAACCAGGCACCTCTGGGTTTCCAGGGGAAACAGTGTGGACAGCTGATAGCATGCTTGGCCTCACAGGGACAAACTCAGGCAGAGGCGAGGGGCTGACAGGAAGCCTCCTGCTTTCAGCTCTGCAGTAAATTAAACCTCAGGCTGGCTCTGACAGTGGCAGGCACGGTGCCTCCGGGTGTCTGGGTGACAAGGAGGTGGCGCTTAGTTAAGCTCTAATGTGTTTGCCACAGGAGACACGGGGATCTATAGGAACAGAGGAGGCCGAGGCCAGTGGGAGCTGCCTGCACAAGAAAGGCCGAGATGGAGATAAGATACGGGAGGAAGGAGGGAAGGGACACGGGCCGGGAGGTGACCTGATAGATGTCCAGCCCTCTTATTTCAGATCTGTGGGCCGCGCAGAGGGAGCCGGGAAATCAAACATCAAGAAGCCCGAGGCAACGACGGTGACCAGGCAGAGAGGTGGAGGGGATCAGACGTGGGTCTGAGGGAGCTTTATCGGTGACCTTCACTTTAGATAAACTCACTGCACGAAAATCTATGTGAACCAGACAGAAGTGAGGCGGTTTGCTACTTGTATCTTTCCAGTGTCCGAGTGAGTGAAAGTGTTAGTCATTCGGTTGTGTCCGACTCTGCGATCCCATGGACTGTAGCCCACCAGGCTCTTCTGTCCATGGCATTCTCCAGGCAAGAATACTGGAGTTAGCATCCATTCCCTTCTCCAGGGAACCCAGGTTGTTATTGATTAACACCCCCTGTGATACTTTCCACCTCCCAGTCTCCCTTTCAACCATCAAATGAGAAGGCTGAACTCCAGACCCAGCATCTTCAGTTTTACACTTCATCATCTTTGATTCTGAAATTTCCATTGCTTCTCTTGAATGACACACCTGCCCCAAGTGTGACTCACTATTTGTGAAGTTTTTGAAACTTGCGTATTGCCAAAAGCAGGCACAAGGGTACCCTGTAGGATTGCTACCATCTTCACTTAACCCAGAGCCTCTGCTTTCTACAACCAAGAATGTCATCACTAGGATCTCTTTCATCTCCTTGAAGTGGCGCCCCCAGGCACAGGGTGACAGATGTGAGGTTGGGGGGGGTGTTGGTCAGGGCCCGAGAGCCACTCAAATAGATTTAAATTAACAATGCAAATCAGCCCCTAGCCCAGGGAAGACACCACCATCATGAGACTGAGCAGTAGTTGGCTCTGGGCAGCCTATCATGACTTCCAAAGGCTCAGAGCTGTCGGATGCATCAACCCAGAAAAGGGAAAGAGAGTGGAATATTCAATTATGATCAAGGCCCCAGGAGGCACCTGACATTAGGACAGGCCATGTGAGAGGAGGCTGAGAGGTAGACTGGGCTGCCTGGGAGGGATGGCTGAACTCTGAGACAGAGGAGAGAGACGGGTGATGGTAAGAGGTAGAGGAAGCCAGATCCAAGGGGGCGGGGGCATAAGGGATGTGTGGAGAGAATAGTGAACGTGTTAGTTGCTCAGTTGAGTTCAGTTTGGTGACTCTCCTGGACTGTGTAGCTTGCCAGGCTCCTCTGTCCATGGGATTCTCCAGGCAAGAATATTGGAGTGGGTAGCCATTTCCTTCTCCAGGGGATCTTCCCAAGCGAGGGATCAAACCCGGGTCTCACGCATTGTGGGCAGATTCTTTACCATCTGAGCCACCAGAGAAGCCCGTGGAGAGAATAACCCAACAACAAAATCCATAGCTGCCACTTCCTAACTCCTTGGTATGTGTAGGGGCCAATGAACTCACCTGCACTGTCTCCTGTTGTGCTCCTAACGACCCTAGGAGGTGTTATCACCAAGGCACAAAGCGGTTAAATAGCCTGTCCACAGTCACACAGCTCATAGGTAACACAGCCAGGTCAGTCTGATCATCCTACTCTGTGCCACAGTCTCTCCAAGTAGGGATAGCAGAGCTGTTGTTCCGCCTTCATCCTGGGATCCTGCCTCCTTCCAAACTCCTTCCCCTGCTCCACCACTGACCACCGGTCCCGCCCCACCATGCTTCAGCTAAAAGTGCTAATCCACCATCCTCTCTTCCCCTTACTGAGGGAGGGGAAAGTGGGGCTGGAAGCTTTCTATGAACTTTCTGGGTGGTATTTAAAATCCATTGTGGGGGAGCAGTTTGGCTTTAGAGGAAAGCCTTTGGGGTAGCAAGATCCAAAAGCCCTCTTTTCTAACAAATGCTAAGCATGCCTCAAACATAGTAAGATGTAAAAACTGAACCAAGGGCCACTTGTTAGTAAAATACTTAGTGCCTAAAAGAAGGGCCTTAGAAAGATGCTCCAAAGCTCTGTATCACGGATTAAAGATATGTTTCCTTTATTCCCCTGATTCCTCTGGTTTAATATTTTAGATGTATTGACTCTGCTAACCCCGGGTCACTGGGAGAAGAAACTTACATCTTCTAATGACCCCCATCCTCAGAGGGCAATCCATGCTTTCTGTTCTGCAGGAAAAAGTCTGAAGAACCAAAGAAGAGGCAGCTGTTGTTTTTCAAAGAACAGACTATGAAAACTATCTAGAAATCTGGATTCTTGTCTGAGACCTGCCCTCCTGGACAAAGAAACACACCAAAGTATAGACAGGACCAGGAGCTTCACAGGAAATAATTACTGGTATTTCCACTTTCCTTTGGAAGATCCTGAGAAATCTGAATCTTCCTTTCACTGTACTAGAGTTTAACCTCTGTGATAACTGGAATTTCCATCTGTGCCTTACCCCCACTGTCTAGGACAGAGTACAGCAGGCACCTTCTAAATATTTATTGATTGACTGAGTGAATAAATGAATGACGATTCCAAGTACCTGTTCCCCCAAGCTTCCTTCTGGAGGAATCTGTGCCCCAAATCTCACTGGCCTCAACAACTGCTTCATATGATAAGAATCCACCCTCAGGTTTTAGGAGTGGACTCTCTCCCCAAAAGTAGTTCTCAGGTCAGCCGGCCAATGTCTGTGGCTTGTGAGACCAGCCAAGAGAAACAGATCCTCTGCCTTGGAACTCCAAACCAAGAGGCACTGGGGGGAGCTGCACACTGAAGACAGACTGTAAGCCACCTGAGGGCAGGTACCCTATCTACCTTGTTCTCTGCACTGCCCCCAACACAGGATATGCCGCGTTAGGCCCAAAATAGAGCTAACGTTCAGTAAAAGTTTCCCAAATGGGTAAACAAACTGTAAACTGGATGGCTATCATGGCACATGATGAATGAGCCAGGGAAACGAAAGTGGCAGAAGGAGCAGAGCACGGATCTGATACAAGGGAGCATTACAGAAGCTACGACACAGAGAGCCACTGCCTTCCTCCCCCCGCCCGCCCTCTTTGGATCCATACAGTAACCTATTGATTGTACTTAAGCTAATGTAATACGTTTCTTCTCCTGCAATATTAACAGTCCAGATTAGAGCATCACTGGGCCCACATGCAGAAGACCACATGTCTGACATACCCATGTAAGCGAGTTGTTCTTCGGTTTGGTTTGGTTTTGCCATTGGCTGTCACTAAAGGTTGATATGGATGGGAAAGGAAGAGATGGGACTTCCGAGTGTTAAGGAACAAAGGCTATCATTTGTCTGGGCTGAGGGGCTCCCCTCCTTCCCTCTGAACTAGAGCAGTTCATCGACAGCTAAGCTACAAGCCATCACCCCACTAACCCGGAAGCTCATCTTGTTAAGCTGTCTAGATAATACCAGCAGCACACCAAAGAAGTGCAGGGGAGGTGGGACGGGCGAGACCCTGGACCGGCACGGCTGTGCCGCGAGCTCAGGGTCTAGGACCTGCATCTGACTAGCTCTGGCACTGGGCGAGTTATCCAGAGTCTTTGAGCCTCAGTTTCTTGGTAAAGTTGGAATAACAACACTTAACTTTCTGGTTGCTGGAAGAATTAAAAGCAGTGCCCAGCACATAGGAGGGGCTCCATTAGTGCGACTAGAGTGGTCTACTATGTACGTCTGTAAAGCTCTGCAACTCACAGAGACCTTTCCTATTTTGCAAGTCGTTTAAATCTCACAATGACTTGCAAAGTAGAGCCTAGCATTCGCATCTTACAGACGAAGAAACTGAGGTTTAAAAGAATCACTGACTTCTCCAAGGTTATCCTCAAGAGCGAGTGGCCGAAGTCCAGCCCCAGTCTCATCTTCTTCCTACAACCCTGCCTTTGGCACAAGAAATCAAGACAGGAAGGAAACAGATATGTCACGCTCTGCTTCCCGGGGGGCTGGCCAGACCTGTCCTTTCTTAGTACCACACAGGGTTTCATGCAGGGATACCGTGCACACAGTGTCCAGGAGATGAATGAATCGATACATGAAGGAATGAATGGGTGGGTAAAATGAAGGAATGACTAGACTTCCTCTCTCAACTCTACCCTACATGTGATTCACAACAAAGCCTGGGATCTTGTCCAGACTAAGCCCTCAGGCCCTCCGGGCGCGCGTGTCTCTCTTCCTCTGTTGGGAGTCCCTGCATCGTAGGTCTGCCGAAGGGCGCGGCTCACACCGCCAGCCCCTCCTCTGCCAGCGGGGAAGCCAAGGGCAGCCCTGCCCGCTCTACGTACTGGTTTCCGCGGTCTCGTACTCGCTGTCTCTGAGAAGCTCAAAGATGTCCACTTCGACCTTGGCCTTGCCCAGCCTCTCGGGAGCGCGGTTGATGCGGTTCTTGGCCAGGGTGATGGACAGCCGCTCCCCTCTGCTGCACTCCATGGGGTCATCCAAGATAGCGGCTGTGGGCAGGCAACCACATGGACACAGTTGGTACCCTCTACCGTTACCCTCCTCTGCTCCAGTCTCCCCCCCACTGCCACCTTCCACCTCCACCCTGCCAGCCTCAAAACTGTCCAAAAGCAAGTCCTCTACCTGCGAAGGGTCTAGGCTTGAAGTCTGGTGTAGCATGAACTCTAATGGGACTAACCACTTCAAGAACCCTGCAATATCACAGTAGGCCACCAGGGGTCCTACCCGCACGAGGACCCTAGGTTCGGGAGTAGCGATACCCTTGGATATAGGGTTACGTGCACACACAGGCACACCGGTGCAAAAGAAAGCAGATGGTGGCTCTGCTTTGAAAATAGTACTTCTGGGCATATGAGAAACTGTCCTCGAGGTGATACAGGGTTGAAGGAGGCCAGGTTTGAGAGGGAGAGCTGTGGTATCAAAGAGCGGCTGGAGGTCCTGCTGACCTCTGGCTCTCCATGCTCAGACGTTGATGAGACATGTCACCCAGGGAGCAGTTTCTATGAACTTCTTTCCTCACTGGGCAGAAATAGTATCAATAAGACAACCTCACAGGGTCGGTGTGAGAATTCGGTAAGACAAGGTATATAAGTGGCACACCACTGAAATTTAATCATCGTGACTTAATCAGGGTGAGTGATTGGAGTGGCGTGGTACCAACAGCTGCCCAACTTCTGGAAGCAGTATTCAGTATATGTGTATTAAGAATATGTGTCAGTCTGAGTTCAAATCCCCACCCTGCCCTGTGTTAGCTATGGGGCCTCAGTTTCTTCACTTGTAAAATGGGGAGAGAGCCTATTCTTTGGCCTACAGTGAAGAGGACAAGGATAATATGTGTGAAGTGCTCAGCGCAGAATTTGGTGCATGAAAAACAATAAATCTAGCCATTGATATCATTCACTCTCTCAGTAGAGGAGGCTACACAATTGAAAATCTCTACATCAAAACTTGTACACAGAAGGGTGGGCGGAGGGATAAATTCAGGCATTGGGATTAACATATATACACTACTATATAAAATAGGTCACCAACAAGGACCTACTGTGTAGCACGGGGAGCTAAACTCAGTAGTTTGTAGCACTGAGGGAAAAGAGTCTGAAAATGACTCTATATGTATATATGTAGCTGAACTGCTGTGCTGTAACACCTGAAACTAGCACAGTATTATAAATCAACTGTACCTCAATTTTTAAAAGTTAAAATAAATCATAAAAGTAGTTACTCTGTCTCAATATAAAGAAACTTGTATGCAAGTGTTCCAAGCAGCATTATTCATAATAGTCAAAAAGTGGGGACACTCATCCATCAGCTGATGAGTAGATGAACAGAAATGTAGTATATTGTTACAATGGAGTATTATGCCAGAAAATAAAAAAGAATAAAGTGCTGATGTATGCCACACCATGGATGAACCCTGAAAACATGCTCAGTGAAAGAAAGCGAATGCAAAAGATCACATGTTAAAAGACACCCTTTACATGAAATGTCCAGGATGGGTGAACCCACAGAGACAGAACGTAGACTAGTTGTTGCCCAGTTGTGGTGGGGAGGCCAGGGGGAAGGAGAGTGACTGCTACCCATACAGTGTTTTTTTTTTTTTCTGGGGCAGGGGGGCATGTGACAAAAATGTCCTAAAATTGATCACGGAGACGGCTGCGCAACTCTGAATATACTAAAAGCTGCCGAATTGTATACTTTAAATGGGTGACTTGTGTGCTACACGAATTACATCTCAACATAAAGCTGTTACAAAAATAAAAAAAGAAAGATCGAGCTTATCTCACAGAGGTTGAAGCCTCAGAAGAGCAACATGGAGAATCAAGCCAAATAGATTTCGCTGAAGTGAGGCCCCGGAATCCCTGCAGCTGGTGCGAGCAGAGACCCAGGTTCTGTGCTGTCTTTGCTGTCTAAAACTCCCCTGTTTCTCTCTCGTGACCCATTTTCCAAACCAAAACCAGGACGCAGAATATGACAAAGCAATTTTTTCCCTGATTTGTGGGTTTATTTATAGGCATAGCCTTATTGAGCAATACAAATTAGACTTCGTTCACAGTGGTTGGTAATACTTGGGGCGACGGAGGTGCCTTCCTAGAGCTAGGCAATGAACTTCTGTGAGTCAAGTGGCAAAGTCCATGCACGCCTGAGAGGGTGGCCAAAGGACCTTACACGTATGCCTGATGAGCCCAGGGACAGCTAAAATTCCTAGCCAGGTTCCCTTAGGGGAGCAAGACCAGAATGGGCTTATTATTTATGAAGAAGAAACCTGGACAATTACGTTGCGCTGTCCCAGGAAGAAGACTCGGAGTAGAAGGGAAGAGGGGCAGCCCAGAGCAGTGGTTCTCAATGGTGTTCTTTGGAGGCGCCCCTGGGCTCCTTCAAGAAGGGGTTCGTGGAGGTCTCTAGCCTCACATCAGCTGCAGTTAGTACAACTTCCACATCTGTCAGTTTTAGATATTGGAGTTCCACAAAAAAACATGACGTGGAGAAAAAAAGGTTTCACTGTTAAAAATATCATAGAAACCATTAGCCCAGACCTAGTGCATAGAAAAGAGACACCTAAAAAATGTCAGGAACTGGGAATGCCGTTTCCTGGGAAAGAGGCATGGGTCCATGGCATGAATCTAATGTTAATAGGGACACATTTATCCAGTGACCACTTTAGGGTAAGTCCTAGTGGACCCAGTCTCACTTACTGTCTCTAGGAATTCCATGAGAGTGTGTTTTCTATGTTGTCCTCATTTGGAGATGAAAATAAACCGAAACAGATCACAGAAGGCGAGCGACCTTCCCTCATTCACAGGGCTGGTGAGTATAGAGGAGGGAGGGGATCCCAGGTGGGTCTCATATGGACCCTGTGCCCCTTAGCCACAGGGCACGTTCCTTCTAATGAAACTTGTCTTCCCAGGGATTTGCTGCTGAGAAGCAGTGGTCTAGGCAAGTGTGTCTTAGCTCACATGGCTATAAGAAAACACCATTGAGTGGGTGGTATTTATTTCTCATTTATTTCTGGAGGCTGGGGAGGAGACCGGCATACCAGCATGAAGGTCTGGAGTGGGGGCCTGCTTCTCCCGATGTCCTCACACAGCAGAGAGAGGGAGACCAGCTCTCTGGGCACTCTGAATAGGGCACTGATCCCATCATGGGGGCCCCACCTTCATGACCTCACCAAAACCTAATCACCTGCCAAAGCAGGGAGGGATAAATTAGAAGTTTGGGATTAGCAGATACGAATGACTATCTGTAAAATAGATAAATAAGGGGCTTCCCAGGTGGTGCTACTGGTAAAGAACCTGCCTGACAACGCAGGAGACATAAGACAGGTGGGTTCAACCCTTGGATCGGGAGGATCCCCTGGAGGAGGACGTGGCACCCCACTCCAGTATTCTTGCCTGCAGAATTCCATAGACAGAGGAGCCTGGCGGCTGCAGTCCATAGGAACCCAAAGAATCAGACACTACTGAAGTGACTTAGCATGAACCTACCAAGGAACTATATTCAATATCTTACAATAAACTGTAATGGAAAAGAATCTGAAAATGAATATACGTATG
This sequence comes from Neotragus moschatus, assembly GCA_006410615.1. Lineage (NCBI taxonomy): Eukaryota > Metazoa > Chordata > Mammalia > Artiodactyla > Bovidae > Neotragus > Neotragus moschatus. The sequence continues at coordinate 96,706 of SJYA01000705.1, forward strand.
TGTGTGTGTTGGCCGAAAATTCATTTGGGCTTTCCATTAGATGTTATGAAAAAGCCAGAATGAATCTTTTTGGCCAACCCAATAAATATAACTGAATCACTTTGCTATACACTAGAAATTAATACAATAGTGTAAATCAACTATACTTCAATTTTAAAAAAAGATGTGTGCTATGGACTGAAATATGGTTCCCCCCCCCAATTCATTTCTTAAAGCCTAATCCTTAATGTGATTGCATTTAGAGATACGATCTTTAAAAGGTAATTAAACTTAAAAGAGGTTATAGGGTTGGGGGTCTGATCTGACATGATTAATACCCTTAGAGAAGGCTCCTTCTCCCACCTCCAAGCCAGGAAGCAGGCTGTCGTGAGGAACCGACCCTGCTGGAATCCTGACCTCAGACTTGCAGCCTCTAGAACTTGAGAAATAAATGCCCGTTGTTGAAGCCACCCAGTCTATAGTGTTTTATTATGGCAGCCCAACCTGACGTAGACAGTGTGTTAATATAAACCCTGATGTGCAGGACACCAGCCAGCCATGTGACACCATACGGTGAACTCACACAGGGTCACAGGACACACTTTGAGATGGAAGGGTCACGGCCGGGGAGGGGAAGAGGGCGCATGGAAACTGGACACCAAGGGGCACACGAGAACCCCTTAGCAGGAGGCAGTCAGGACCCGTCCTCAGAGGCACCTGGCAGGTTCTCATCAGTTCACTAAGGTCCACAACCCAGCCCTCTCTTCCCAACTCCCATGCCTTCCTGGGCACCAGTTTTCATTAGGTTTTAGGTTTTAGATGATGATTCATTTCTGACTGGGAACCACTTCAGTAGGGTGGTTGGCTGGCGTCAAGTATTATTGGGAGTAGAAGAATTAGGATGACAACAAGAACCAGGTTCCCAGGCTGCAGGCAGCGAGACGAGGTACATGCTCAGGCCTTCTTGGGACATCAGAGGAACACGTCTGCAGCAGCCATTACCAAGTGGCACACTTGCTGTCCACCTGTCGCCTGAGGGGCCTGGGGGGGAAGGAGAGCAGCTGATTCGGGACTGAACTGGTAGCCGCTGCTCCTGACCTTCATCCCCAGGCCTGGCTGTGCAGCTGGGCCAGGAGGCTGAGTCCCCAGCTGCCACCCAAGGAGGAGCCCCATCATCTGGTACATCCTCCATCCCTGGGGACTGCTCTGCAGCTACGGTGAGATTAGGGGTGGAGGGGGGTCTGGCTCTGAAGCAAAGGCCAAGCTGATTGGGGAGATGCAATCAGGGGTCAGGCCCCCTTTCCAGCCATGTTGTTGGTTAGTCGCCAAGTCGTGTCTGACTCTTTGCAACCTCATGGACTGTAGCCTGCCAGCCTCGTCTGTCCATGGGATTTCCCAGGCAAGTATATGGAATAGGTTGCCATTTTTTTCCCCCAAGGGATCTTCCTGACCCAGGAATCAAACCCATGTTTACCGCATTGGCAGGCAGACTCCTTACCACTGAGCCACCAGGGAAGCCCTTTCCAGCCATGGGGACTGTGCAATGACTCTTCAAACCCACATGGACTCAACGTGACTCCTTCCTGCCCAGGGAGCCATGACTCGTCACATTTCCACCAGCCTTTCTCCTCACAACCAAGAGCTTTAGCCTCTGCTAGCATCTCTGAGCTCTAAGGAAAGGGCGGCCTCCTGGCCCTGCCCACCTGCACACAAGTGCCCCGCCATGTTCTGGGCCCACGCCTACATCCACTCTGGAGAGGATGCCTCCCCCAGGGGGCTGGCAGGCTGGGGCTGCCCCCTGCAGTGCTTTGCTACCCGGCCCAGTGGGTGTGGTCTCATGACCCGAGGGGAGGGTGCATGATCTCTGACCCTCTCAAAGCCCTTAAACCTCCCCATTGTCTGAAGGGCTGGTCCCAATCCAGTGTCTAGGATGGCATCGAGTCCTCCACACCTTTCTACCTGCAGCACCCCTCCCACGCCCACGGTGACAGTGCCTCTGTGCTAGGACCTGGGCTGGCCTGTTATGGTCCTTCCGCCAAGCCTCTGCTGACACGGGCCCCACCCCCTTATTCCCCCTCTCCCTGCTAGACCCACCTCAGACCACCTCTTTCAAGAAGTCTCCCCTGGGGACTTCCCAGGTGGTCCAGTGGTTAAGACCCCTCACTTCCAATACAGTGGGCACGGGTCTGATCCCTAGTTATGGAACCAAAGGCCCACAGGCCCTGCAGCACAGCCGGGAAATAAGTAACAGGGCTCCCCTGGTGGCTTGGTAGTAGAGAATCTGCCTGCCAGTGTAGGAGACACGGGTTCGATTCCTGGTCCGGGAGGATCCCCTTTGCCGAGGAGCACCTAAGCCTGTGTGCCACAACTATTGAGTCTGTGCTCCAGAGCTGGTGCTTTGCAACAAGAGGAGCCACGGCGATGAGAAGCCCGTGCGCTGCAACTAGAGAGAAGCCCTCACAGCAACGAGGACTCAGCACAGCCAAAAATAAACGAAAAAATAAAAGCATTTTTTAAAAAGAAACAAATAATAAATTCATTCTTTTAAGAGAAAAATGAGTCTCCCCTGACTCCCTAGCCCACTGCTCTCCTTGGATGTCCATGCACTACCTTGGAGGGGTATTTATCTTCCCATTTCTATCTGTGAGCTTCCTCATCAAGCTTGTGCCTTAAAAGCCCAGAACTAAAACCAGAAAAGCCCAGAGCTATCCTTCCTTCTTTTGAAACTTCCCAGATTCCCCATCCCACATCAATCCCCTTTTCTTAGAACTCCCACAGAAACTTCTCTGTACCTTTCCTCAGAGAGTAACCACTTCTGACTTTCTGTTATTTATCATGCCTATTTGTTCATCTTTTCTCCTCCAGACGATTGGCTCCCTGAGGGTGAAAGCCACGCTTGATTCATCTCTGCAACTGTGCAATTCCAGACTCACACATGCATGGAGTCCTTAATGAATGTACTGAGTGAATAAAGAATGCAAGGCCACTGTTTTTTCATGCCCTACCACCAGGAGTAGACATTGGACTGGGAGCAGTAGGCATTAGACGAGGTATGGACTGCCCACGGATCCTATACCTGGGCTTCTAGGATGGAGGACCCGTGCAGAGCCCTCCTCCCTGGGACTAGGGCTCTCCTGCTCTCTGCTCACCTGTGTCCATCAGATCGGGGCTTGTCCTCCCTCCACAACTTCTTAGCAGCCCACAAATGACCCCTCAGATTGAAAAATCAGACTCCTTAATCCTTTGGTTCTTCCAGATCGTCTGNCCTCCCTGGGACTAGGGCTCTCCTGCTCTCTGCTCACCTGTGTCCATCAGATCGGGGCTTGTCCTCCCTCCACAACTTCTTAGCAGCCCACAAATGACCCCTCAGGTTGAAAAATCAGACTCCTTAATCCTTTGGTTCTTCCAGATCGTCTGGTAAAGAATTCAAAAAGCTTTGATACTCTGACCTCTTTGAGGTGGGAATAAAGAGATTTTACTAGAGAGTCTTTATTGGCAGTATCTATAAGACGCCTACATCTGTTGGAGCCACGTACTAGCAAGAAGAGGATTTGTGAGCCTCCAGGGAACCAGCTGACTTTGCTTCAGAGCCAAGTGGCGGGCTGCTTGTCCCCAGGGGCCCCAGCACACCTCCACCATCACTCATCGGGTACATCTCACTCCCCGTGTCTTCCCAGCACTCTTTGTTTCGCCCTCGTTGGTCTCAGTCATCCCTCTGGCTGGTGGCAATTGCACCACTGTGCAGGCTGCTCCCACCACAAACTCACACCCTGCCCCTCACCTGGGGCACCGTCGCCCTTGTTCTCTCACACTACAGGGTATCTGTTTCTTGGATGGTGCCACAGACAGGGCAGAAACAATAGAACTTGATTTTCCCCCCAGTTCCAGAAGCTAGAAGTTCAAGATCAAGGTGTCAGCAGGTTTGGTTTCATTTTGAGGACTTTCTCCTTGGCTTGCAGACGGATGTCTTCTCCTTACATATTCATTTGGTCTTTTCACTGCGCGAGCCTGGAGTCTGTGTCTTAATCTCTACTTAAAAGGGTGTCAGTCATATCGGCTTGGGCCCCACCCATAGGACCTTGCTTTTGAAGATTCCTTGAGAAACCCAAGTAAGATGGTAGGTATTGCAAGAGGGCATCAGAGGGCAGGCACACTGAAACCATACTCACAGAAAACTAGTCAGTCTAATCACACTAGGACCACAGCCTTGTCTAACTCAATGAAACCAAGCCATGCTTGCATGGCAACCCAAGACGGGCGGGTCATGGTGGAGAGTTCTGACNCGTAATTTCCAGTCTTTACATCTAGAGATGACCAGTAGGTGTCTCCCAAGAGAGGTATTTAAATACAACTGATTCAATTGGGAACTGAACTCTTTCGGTCGTCTCTTTCTTTTTACTTCTCTGAAGTTCAGATATGACAACAGGACTTCATCTTGGCTGACAGCTGAACTTGAGGAGGAAGGAATTTCATGATGAGGGTGAAGTAAGCTAGCTTATTCTTCACCCCCACTAAATGAGGATCCATGAACCATGATCAAATTTTTATAAGTGTGAGAGAAATTTTTTTCATGTGATTTACTTGCTTTTCATTTTATGAACTGTACCTATTTTAAACTGATACATATCTCTATCAACTTTAAATACTTTGGGGATCAATGCAGAAAATATGCAGGCCATTTAGACCTAATTCAATAGTCATAATCATAATTTACATCATGTTACGAATGTTTGCAATTTTATAGCTTTTTTCTTTTATGACATATGCATTATTACAGTTATTATTGGAATAATGATATATTAAAAATAATTTTCTGTCATTTAAATCCATATATTCTTATCAAAATAATAGCATACATTTAGTTCACCTTTCTTTCTCTCCCTACGTATGCATGTGCATATGTGTGTATAAATATTCACAGCCTCATAAATACAAATATAAACAAATATATACAAATACTTCATTTGTATTATTTTAAATTCTTGGGAAGGGAAAACGTTATTAAAATGACATGGATTTCTCTTCAGACACTAAAGACAGCCAGAAAACCATGGAAGAGCATCTTTAAACCTTTGAAAGAAAAGAACCATTTTTGTTCTGAATTCAGCAAAAATATATTTCAGAAAATAAAGAAAAAATAAGGAGAATCTCAGATAAAGAAAAACTTGAAGTATTTATTTCCAGAAAGCCCAATATAAAAGAAATGCTAAAGGAAATTCCTCAGGCCAAAGGAAAATCTAGATCATATTTTCTAGACCAGAGGGAAATCTAAATCTCCATGAATGAACAACCAATAGAAATGGTAAACATATGGATAAAAATAACTATTTTTCTACTACAAGTTTCTTTAAAATTTATATATATATATATATATATATAGAAAAGAAAAATAGGGTAGAATTTTCTATATGCACACATCATACATATGATCACAGAAATCTAGATTGATAGGGGAGGGTAATGTGACCTATATGGTTATAAGTCTTCTAAGTTTAATTGAGGTAATACTTTGTTAACTCTGGATAAACTGTGATAATTTACATATGCATATTGTAATTCCTAGAGGAAACTGAAAAAAATACAAAGGTCTACAGCTAAAAAGCCAATAATTACTTAAAATAGTAATTAAATATATTCAAATAAGAAAGAAAAAAAAGGCAAATCAAGGGGTAAAATTAGAATATACACTGTACAAAATATAGTATTTGAAACAACAAACCATAAAGTCTGGATCTGAAGATAAGCAAGTGATGTGAGAAAATTTTGGAGGGAATTATGACAGGCACAGAACGGAAGCCTCAATGCAGATGAGTGAGCCCTTAACATAATGTAGGAGACAGAAGCTGAGTTGGGGAGACAGTGAATTATGGTGAGCAAACAGGATACTGCCTTTTATTAACTATTATTCACAAGCACTGTAATTTATCTACTATTTATGAAAATACTATGAATCATAGCAGTGCTTTTTCCAGATACCTAACTTAATTATGATATTTCTAATGACTATAATACTAGCCAATTTTTAATATAGTATTCTACAATGCAAGTATTTGCAGTATAATGTTTAAGTAATAAGAATTTTTTTGTATTTTAACTGCATGTTTCAGAAATTTTCATATAACAGACTTTGCTTCCTGGTAAAATTAATTCTCTAATTTAAAAAAATTCCATTAATAAAGCTAATGATACAATACGCTTATGCTATGCTTAGTCACTCAGTCGTGTAACCCCATGGACTGCAAGCACACCTGGCCCCTCTGTCCATGGAGACTGTCCAGGGAAGAATACTGGAGTAGGTTGTCATGCCCTCCTCCAAGGGATCTTCTCAGTCTAGGGATTGAACCCAGGTCTCCCACATTGCAGGTAGATTTTTTACCATCTGAGCCACCAAGGAAGCCCCAATGTTACAATGGACTGGGATAAAGTGATGACCTCAAAAGCTTTTGCTTCTACACTATCTTTTCTTTCTGTATGCCTTGAACTATTGCTGCTAGTATTCTAGCTTTCTAGAAAAGTGAATCGTCAGGTTTAGGAAAAGACTTAACATTGTTTACATAGGATTTTCAGTAAATTGGCTTAAGGCAAGTGCCTAAGGAAGTGTAAGATCTTTAGCAACTATGTTCACGAGTAGTCAGAGGACTTTTTTGCCTTATATCTGGGTACATCATTGCGTCTCAGATACCAAACGTTGTGAAAGTCTCATCTTCAGCTAAGTATGGTATTAAACTCAATTAACATTCTGTATTCATTAATGAAACCCCATATAAGAAAAATGAAGTTGCAACTTTTTCATCCACCAATATGTAAATTATTTTCATGTTTTATTTCATAGCTAAAATCTAACCATTTAAAAAGATGTTTCTTCCTGGTTACAAGTTCTAAACGTACTACTATCTAGTCACTTTAATATGATATATCCTGGAGAACATGACCTTGTAACAAATAATTTTAGTACAGATTAAGATTTTTGAAGCTTTAAGTTCTCTATTAGAAAGTAATTTTTATATAGTCTTGTAAAATAACCATTGCTTAAGGGATCCACAAAGGTAAGCTTTCAGTCAAAAAATAAAGGTTTCAGTTAAAAATGGAGAAAAAAGTAATAATTGGAAGAACAAATGAAACAAATTGTACTACTGGATAGTAGATAAGTAGCTATAACTGAGAGAAAAAGAGGGAGAGGAGAAGAAGGTAGATATTAATAGGCTTTCTTTTAAGTAGAAATGAAAGACAGCCTCAAAAAAATCTGAGATGATACCGATATATATAAGAGGCAATGACAAACTATGGGTAAATCAATACTGTAATCTGAATATAGACTGTACCTTAACTTGTTTTCAGAAAAGAGGCAAAAGGTCAGGACTTGAGAGCTGGAGACTTAATTTATTGCCAATGTCACAGAAAATGCTTCTTTTCCAGATAAAGCAAAAGGCTGTGGTTGTGTAACCTTGGGTCAGAAAATCAAACTCCCTAAGATTTAAAACTCCCACCTTCAGACAAACTTCCCCCACTAGTGGATTAGATTCGTACACTGGGATATTCATACAATAAAATGCTATGCATTTCTTACAAAAGAAGTACTGCTTCAAATGTGTTTTTATAGAAAGATTCCTAGTGTAAAATGACAAATGTAGGTTCCTGAGCAATGCTCACTTTTTATACTCAGTTTTTCTATGGAAAAGGGGCTTCCCTAGTAGCTGAGTTTGTAAAGAATCTGCCCGCAATGCAGGAGACCCGGGTTCCATCCCTGGGTCAGGAAGATCCCCTGGAGAAGGAAATGTCAACCCACTCCAGTACTCTTGCCTGGGGAATCCCACGGAGAGAGGACCTGGCAGGCTACAGTCCATGGGGTCGCAAAGAGTCAGACACACCTGTATGACTAACTTTCACTTTTTCTATGGAAGAAAACCTGCTAACACATATTTATAAAGAATCTGAAAAAAAGAGAGAAAAACAAAAACTCTCAAGATTTGAGACAGATATTCTTTGCCCATGCCTGCCATATGTTTCTGGTACTTACTTTCCAAAGGTGACACTTTCAGAGAGATATGGAGACAAAAATGTAATAACTATGAAAAAATATTGAACCTGTCATTAAAAAAGATACAATTTTGAATAAGAAGTCCAAGAATTTTCCATTGGCTTGCTTCAGGAGCACTGAGAAACTGTGTAAAGCAGTGTTAAGAGGATGAATTAAAATAACAGAATAGTCCTTAACAGTATTATTTTTAAAAGGTTAGAAAACTGTTCACTACATCATTTATTATTGAACTTTACATTAATATACTCTAAATTTGTTTTTCTAAGATAAGAGGCATACTCATTCCTTTCTGGTTTAATGAATAAAATCTACCGTTAACACATAATTACAAGTGGGAGGAAATACTAGATATTTCAGATGTGACAATGGGCCTTTTCATACCAAATATACTGAAGCAAGATAGTTCACAAAATCTGTTTCAGACTATGGAGAATTCATATAAAATGATCTACTGTTCAACAGAAACCAGAAATTTCTATCAATGGATAAAGTGAAAAACAAGATTGTGCTATGGCTTTTTTCCCCCTGTGCTGCTATACAATATCATACTCCCTTCTGATCTTCTCCCAGGGTCTCCCCAAGATAGACTATAATAATGAGATCTCTTTCTTTAGCAAACAGAAAGTCAGGGACAGAAATGTTTAAGCCTCCCTCTTGACTAGAAGTAATTAAGTATCTAAATTATAAATACACATTCATGTCTGGGGAGGTTAAACTGCTTTTATGAACTGCTTCACTGACAAAAACTCTCCATGTTGCTGAAGAAGATTCATACTGTCGCTATTCAGATTTATTTTTCTTACATGAAGGCCCATTGTTTAATAGTAAACGGAAAGGTCTCCCATAGAGGCATGTGGGGATATGGTCAGATTAATGTTGAATTCAAAATTATGCATATTTTGCACCTTATCTTTGCACTTTGCTGAGATATGAACTACTTCATTAATGTGGTTGTTTCTTTCCCTGAACTGAAGAAATTAAATAAAATGTGGATTCTTTCATTTCTAACTAGTCAATAGTTGAAATACAACATAAAAATCATGTCCTCAAACACACATATTAACTGATCAAACATCCTAAAAGAACAATAAAAATACGAAAAGTTAGAAATTAAGCTTTTAATTGCATATATGTTACTATGCATTTTGAAAAATAATAAATGATATAACAGGAATAGAATAACTTAAAAATTAAACTCAAAGTCAGAATGCTTGTTTTCAAATTCTAGTAATCATATTTGCTGTATAACTATTGTTAAACTTGTTAAAATTCAGCTTCTTCAACTGAAAAATGGGAATAAAATTCACTAACTCAAAGGTTTGTTAGTACTTGGCATAATCCTCAGGACATAATATGTATTCTATAAACCACTGCTAAATGGAATTTGGATACAGAATAATCACAGAAAAATAATTGCTTGGTGTACTGGAAACATAATGATAAAAAAGAATTTATATATTCCTTCAAATGGACCCACATTTAAGCTGCACAGAGAATAATTTTGCATTATAACATTGATGTCTTGAAATCTTGCCATTTGAAACTGCAAGGATAGACCTTGAGTGTATTATGCTAAATGCAATGAGTCAAATAGAGAAAGACAGGTACCATATGATTTTTCATTCACATGTAGAATATAAAACAACTGATTAGCTAACAAACTGAAGCAAAATAAGTGAAAAAACTGAGAAAAGCAAAAAAAAAAAAAGAAAAAAATAGTGGTTACCAAAGGGTGAGGGGCCAGGATGAGGGTGCAGAGAGGGCAAAGTGACTAAAGGGAAACAACTTAATGGTGATAAATGGAAAATAAACTTTTGGTGGTGAGCACATCATAGGGTATACAAAAGTGGGAATGTAAAGTTATAAAAATAAAACATATAATGCTATAAATCAATGTTATCTCAATTTCTAAATATATAAATAATAAATTGATAAAACTGATGTCTTTTCATAATCATAACTAGACTATTTGGGCTGTGTAATTATATATATAATATATATATTGAAATATATATTATTTTAATCTACTAATTATTATTAAATGGACTATATATGTATTAATATATAGTATATGGTGGTGATGGTTTAGTCGTTAAGTCATGTCCAACTCTTATGAGCATGTGGCCTGTAGCCTGCCAGGCTGCTCTGTCCATGGAATTTTTCAGGCAAGAATATGGCAGTGGGTTAAATTTCCTTCTCCAAATACAGAGTATATACAACACTATATATATTACATATGATATGTATAATAATAAATTGTTATTCATTAATTTGAAAATATTTAAGAAGGCATAATTGTGTGAGGCAGTCTATATATTATAAAAAAAGTATGCAGTTTTAAAAAAATTTGTTCTAGTCATATATATTTTTTAAAATAATAAACATAAAATGTTTTCTATAATATATGGCTCAGTGTTGCTCTAAACATTCTATTTCAACAGAAAAGCAGCAGATAGGAAATGGGAGAACTGATATTTTGGGTACTGCTTTTATGGAAATTTCTCAAGAGGACAGGAATGGGCAAATGTTATTCAGATAACCATTATATCTATTACTGTGAGCAAGAATCCCTTAGAAGAAATGGAGTAGCTCTCACAGTCAAAAAAGGAGTCTGAAATGCAGTAGCTGGGTGCAATTTCAAAAACAACAGAATGATCTTGGTTCCTTTCCAAGCAAACCATTCAGTATCACAGCAATCCAAGTCTATGCCCAACCACTAATTTGAAGACAAAGAAGTTGAAGTTGACTGGCTCTATGAAGACATACAAAGACCTTCTAGAACTAATGCCAAAAAATATGTCCTTGTTGTCATAGGAGATTTGAAGGCAAAAGTAGGAAGTCAAGAGATACCTGGAGTAACAGGCAAGCTTGATCAGCAGTACAAAATGAAGAGGGACAAAGGCAAGTTATGACAGACTCTTACCAAGAGAATGTGCTGGTCATAGCAAACACCCTCTTTCAAAAACAAAAGACAAGTCTAGACATAGACATCACTAGATGGTCAATAGCAAAATCAGATGGATTATATTGTTTGTAGCCAAAGATGGCAAAGCTCTAGAGTGCAAAAACAAGACTGGGAGCTGACTGTGGCTCAGATTAGGAAATCCTTGTTGCAAAATTCAGACTTAAATTGAAGAAAGTAGTGAAAACCACTAGACCATTCAGTTATGATCTAAATCAAATAATTTACAATTATACAGTGGAAGTGATAAATAGATTCAAGGGATTAGATCTGACAGACAGAGTGCCTGAAGAACTATGGAGGAGGTTCATGATGTACAGGAGGCAGTGATCAAGACCATCACCAAGAGAAAGAAATGCAAAAAGGCAAAATGGTTTCTGAAGAGGTCTTACAATTAGCTGAAAAAAGAGAGAAGTGAAAGGCAAAGGAGAAAAAGAAAGATATACCTTCTGAATGCAGAGTTACAGAGAATAGCAAGGAGAAATAAGAAAGTTTTTTTTTTTAAACATGAACAGTGCAAAGGAATAGAAGAAAACAGTAGGGAAGTGATAGATATTTCTTTAAAAAAATTAGAGATACCAAGGAAACATTTCATGCAAAGATAGGCACAATCAAGGACAGAAACAGTTTGAGCCTAGAGCCAGACATTCAGGACTGTGAAGGTAAGTGGGACTTAGGAAGCTTCACCAGGAACAAAATTAGTGGAGGTGATGGAATTCCAGCTGAGCTATTTCAAATCCTAAAGGATGCTGCTGTGAAAGTGCTGCACTTAATATGCCAGGAAAATTTGTAAACACAGCCATGGCCACAGAACTGGAAAAGGTGTTTCCATTCCAATCATAAAGAAGAACAATGCCAAAAAAGTTTAAACTAACACACATTTGCACTCATTTCACATGCTAGAAAAGTAATGCTCAAAATCCTTCAAGCTAGGCTTCAGCAGAATGTGAATTGAGAATTTTCAGATGTTTAGGCTGGATTGACAGAAGGCAGTGGAACCAGAGATCAAATTGCCAACATCCACTGGATCATAGAAAAAACTGGATAATTTTAGAAAATACATCTACTTCTGCGTCATTGACTATGCCAAAGCTTTTGACTGTGTGGATCACAACAAACTGTGGAAAATTCTTAAAGAGATGGGAATACTAGACCACCTTACCTGCCTCTTAGAAAACCTGTATGCAGGTCAAGAAGCAATAGTCAGAACAGGACATGGAACAACAGACTGGTTCAAAATTAGCAAAGGAGTATGTCAAGGCTGTATACTGTCACCCTGCTTATTTAACTTATATTCAGAGTACATTATGCAAAATGTTGGACTGGATGAAGCACAGGCTGGAATCAAGATTGCTGGAAAAAATATCAATAACCTAAGAAATGCAGAAGACACCACCCTTATGGCAGAAAATGAAGAGGAACTAAAGAGCCTCTTGATGAAATTGAGAGTTGAGTGAAAAAGCTGACTTAAAACTCAGGATTCAAAAAATGAAGATCATGACATCTGGTTCCATATCTTCGTGGCAAATAGGTGTGGCAATAATGGAAACAGTGACAGACTTTATTTTCTTGGGCTCCAAAATCACTGCAGATGATGACTGTAGCCATGAAATTAAAATGCTTGCTTCTTGGAAGAAAAGCAATGACAAACCTAGACAGTATTAAAAAGTAGAGACATTACTTTGCTGTAAAGGTCTGTATAGTCAGAGTTATGATTTTTCCATTAGTCATGCATGAATGTGAGAGCTGGACAATAAAAAAGTTTGAGTGCTGAAGATGATGCTTTCAAACTGTGGTGGTAGAGAAGACTGTTGAGAGTCCCTTGGACAGCAAAGAGATCAAACCAGTCAGATTTCCTAAAGGAAATCAGCCCTGAATGTTCATTGGGATGATTGAATGCTGAAGCTGAAGCTCCAATACTTTGGCCACCTGCTGTGAAGAGTGGACTTATTTTAAAAGATCCTGATGCTGGGAAAGGCTGAGGGCAGGAAGAGAAGCAGGAGTCAGAGGATGAGATGGTTGGCTGGCATCACTGACTCAATGGACTTGAGTTTGAGCAAACTCCAGGAGATGATGAAAGACAGGGAAGCCTGGCGTGCTGCAGTTCACAGGGTCATGAAGAGTCACGCAAGACTGAGTAGCTGAAAAACAAGTCTTTAATAGGAATGCTAAAATACAAATGGATAAAACCACCTGTGGTAAAGCAACTGTCATGATTTTCACACTATTGGACCACCAGCAATAGCAGAAATCTTTGGACAGTAAAAGAAGTATTATAGACAAATTCTAAAGAAATTCACATTGATTTATCTTCTAAAAGGTCACATACCATGTTATTTTTTTTTCCTATACTTTAAGTATTTTGGGCAATAACAACTATTACCAAATCTGATTTAGATGGTAAAAGGAATGATTAGCAGATAACCGGAGTGAAACAGCATATTCATTGTCTGTCCTGAGTAATCTCCAGCCAGTTAAGGGCACCCTTAGTAAATGAAATGATTTTTCTTATTTGTATTTTAAGTTTCTCACTACACACACACACACACACACACACCCCTGCTCTTTAGGGAACAAAATTAATAAATGTAAAGTTGTATTTACACTTCAAAAGAATTGTTAAGTCATTACCAGATTTGATTAGGATATTTCTACTCTTACTTATAAGTATTAGAGCAAAACTATTCTGATTTTATATACAATTTTAATCAGCTTCATGAAAATTCAATCTGCAAATATGCCAGAGTGAGAAAATTTATAAATGTTATCACATTCCAGTGAAAATCCTTTGAAAAGAGAATCCAAATGCTTCTGTCAGTTCAGTACTTTATTCTTAGCAGATAGTCAGAGTTATAACATTTTCTACAGTATTCAACTTGACCAAGTTAATGTATATTTTTAAATTTCAAATGAACTCAGGATAAGTATAATCTCATAAGAAATGATGGAATAGTCAAAGGATTTGAGTTTACATAAGTATGATAACAGTAATTTCCATTTTCTACCTTCTTGATTCATATCTATGTTCAAAAGAATTCCAAACTTATTCTCAAGACAGGGTTTAGAAAGAAATGCATTGTTTGTAAATATAGGATTTTCAGAGCATCTTCTTATTTAGAATGGATCAGATTTTCAAAACCCATTTTCTCAGGTTCTTAGAGCCTATAGCTTTCTACTGATTTAGTTGAGATGATTGAAGAGACCAATAAAGAGATCTGGTAAAGTTATATTAACATATGAAATCCATATTTTGGTTATGTCACAGAATTTACAATTTTAGCTTATGTGTATATATATATATATATATGTTTTAGCTAGAGAATGTACATTTGTGATGCTTATCTTGCTAATTATACTTGCTTAGGAATTTGAAAGGAGAAAATATGCTCAAATACTAATGTTTCATTCATGTATATCAGTCAATTCAGCCGCTCAGTCATGACCATCTCTTTGGGACCCCATGGACCACAGTATGCCAGGCCTGCCTGTCCATCAGTAACTCCTGGAGTATATTGAAACTTATCTTCATTGAGTCAGTGATGCCATCCAACAATCTCATCCTCTGTCATCCCCTTCTCCTCCTGTCTACAATCTTTCAAATGAGTGAGCTGTTTGCATCAGATGGCCAAAAAATTGTAGTTTCAGCTTCAGCATCAGTCCTTCCAATGAACACCCAGGACTGATGTCCTTTAGGATGGACAAGGAACTCTCAAGAGTCTTCTCCAACACCACAGTTCAAAAGCATCAGTTTTTCAGTGTTCAGCTTTCTTTATAGTCCAGCTTTCACAACCATACATGACTACTGGAAAAAACATAGCCTTGAGGAGATGGACATTTATAGAAAAAGTAATGTCTCTGCTTTTTAATATGCTTTCTATGTTCGTCATAAGTTTCTTGCCAAGGAGTAAGCGTCTTTTAATTTCATGGCTGCAGTCACCATTTGCAGTGATTTTGGGGCCCCCCACCCCAAAAACCAAAAATCAGCCACTGTATCAAATTTTCCCAACCTATTTGCCATGAAGTGATGGGACCAGATGTTATGAACTTAGCTTTTTGAATGTTGAGCTTTAAGCCAACTTTTTTATTCTCCTCTTTCACTTTCATCAAGAGACTCTTTAGTTCTTCACTTTCTGCCATAAGGGTGGTGTTATCTGCCTATCTGAAGCTACTGATATTTCTCCCAGCTATCTTGATTCCAGCTTGTGCTTCATCTAGACCAGCATTTCTCATAATGTATTCTGTCTGCATACAAGTTAAATAAGCAGGGTGACAATATATAGCCTTGATGTACTCCTTTTCCTATTTAGATTCAGTCTAAATGGAACAATAGTTCCATGTCCAGTTCTAACTGTAGCTTCCTAACCTGCATATAGGTTTCTCAAAAGGCAGGTCAGGTGGTCTGGTATGCCCATCTCTTTCAGAGTTTTCCACAGCTTATTGTGATACACACAGTCAAAGGCTTTGGCATAGTCAATAAGGCAGAAATAGATGTTTTTCTGGAACTCTCCTCCTTTTTTGATGATCCAGCAGAAGTTGGAGATTTGATATATTGTTCCTCTGCCTTTTCTAAAACCAGCTTGCACATCTGGAAGCCCAAGGTTCATGTATTCCTGAAGCCTGGCTTGGAGAATTTTAAGCATTACTTTGCTAGTCTGTGAGATGAGTGCAATTGTGCGGTAGTTTGAGCATTCTTTTTGGGATTGGAATGAAAACTGACCTTTTCCAGTCCTGTGCCCACTGCTGAGTTTTCCAAATTTGCTGGCATATTGAGTGCGGGACTTTCACAGCATCATCGTTGAAGATGTGAAATAGCTCAACTGCAATTCCATCACCTCCACTAGCTTTGTTCGTAGTAATGCTTCCTATGTCCCACTTGACTTCACATTCCAGGATGTCTGGCTCTAGGTGAGTGATCACACCATCGTGATTATCTGGGTCATGAAGATCTTTTTTTGTATAGTTCTTCTATGTATTCTTGTCACCTCTTCTTAATATCTTCTGCTTCTATTAGGTCCATATCATTTCTGTCCTTTATTGAGCCCATCTTTGAGTGAAATGTTCCCTTGCTATCTCTAATAACAATGAAGAGATCTCTGGTCTTTTCCATTCTATTGTTTTCCTCTATTTCTTTGCACTGATTACCGAAGAAGGCTTTCTTTTCTCTCCTTGCTGTTCTTTGGAACTCTGCATTCAAATGGGTATCTTTCCTTTTCGACTTTGCTTTTTGCTGCTCTTCTTTTCACAACTATTTGTAAGACCTCCTCAGACAGCCATTTTGCTTTTTTGCATTTCTTTTTCTTGGGGATGGTCTTGATCTCTGTCTCTTGTACAGTGTCATGAACCTCCATCCATAGTTCATCAGGCACTCTGTTCATCAGGCACTCTGTCCATCAGATCTAGTCCTATAAATTTATTTATCACTTCCACCGTATAATCCTAAGGGATTTTGTTAAGACATAACTGAATGGTCTAGTGGTTTTCCCTACTTTCTTTAAGTCTAAATTTGGCAATAAGAAGTTCATGATCTGAGCCACAGTCAGCTCCTGGTCTTGTTTTTGCTGACTATATAGAGCTTCTCCATCTTTGGCTGCAAAGAATATAATCAGTTTGATTTCACTGTTGACCATCTGGTGATGTCCATGTGTAGAGTCATCTCTTGTGTTGTTGGAAGGAGGTGTTTGCTATGACCAGTGCTTTCTCTTGGCAAACTATTAGCCTTTGCCCTGCTTCATTTTTACTCCAAGTCCCAGTTTGCCTGTTTCTCCAGGTGTTCTTAACTCCCTACTTTTGCATTCCAGTTCCCTATCATGAAAAGGACATCTTTTTGGTGTTAGTTCTAAAAGGTCTTGTAGGTCTTCATAGAACCGTTTAACTTCAGCTACTTCAGCATTACTGGTTGGGGCATAGACTTGGATTACTGTGATATTGAATGGTTTGCCTTGGAAATGAACAGAGATCATTATGTCGTTTTTGAGATTGCATCCAAGTACTGCATTTTGGACTCTTTTTTTGATTATGGTGGCTACTCCATTTCTTCTTCTTCTTGCTCATAGTAGATATAATGTTCACCTGAATTAAATTTACCTATACCAGGCCATTTTAGTTTGCTGATTCCTAAAATGTCAATGTTCACTCTTGCCATCTCCTGTTCGATCACTTCCAATTTGCCTTGATTCATGGGCCTAACATTCCAGGTTCCTATGCAATATTTCTCTTTACTGCATCAGAACTTGCTTCTATCACCAGTCACATCCACAACTGGGTGTTCTTTTTGCTTTGGCTCCATCTCTTCATACTTTCTGGAGTTATTTCTCCACTGATCTCCAGTAGCATATTGGGCACCTACTGACCTACTGACTTGAATATATTCATATATATATTGATACACAAAAATTGAAGGCATTCTGTCTACTTTGAGTGAGATGGAACAAAAAACTAGAATATAATTTTCCATTAACAGAGGTTAAAGTTTAATTTAAAAAATATGCTTAAAATACTTATTAAAAACATCCTTTGATTACTGTGTGGTATTCATATTCTAAATCAAAAATTAAGATTCTTCAGGAAAAAAAAAATCAATAGGAGTTTTGGAGCCCAAGGTTCTTAAAAATGAAAAATGTACTTTTTTTCATTAGACAACAAGGGCTCATTTGCAGTTTTGAGAATGATTCTCTTATTTTCTGAATCAATCCACTCCTTCATTCTTATATGGAACTATTTTTATTTTAGGGACTTGCATCTTTAGCAGACACTATAAGTCTCATGCTTGGTTTAATTTTTGCCTTGTTCATCCATGCCTTTTTGACCTTTGTCCATGGTCTCATGAATGATATCTTATGAAATGTAAGTCTAATAAATTAGTTACTGTGCTTAAAATTCTAAATAGTCTTTCCCTGAACACAGAATGAAATCCACTCTTTGTGGACCTGTCTGTTCTTCTCAGCTTACCTCTCATTCCCATTCACTCTATGTTTATAAACAAATTGGATACCATAGTTTCATAAACATACCATATCAGTATTCCTTAATAAGTGTGTCTGCAACACTTAGAAAGCCTTTCCACTTCACTTTTTCATTTGCTTATTACAACCAATTCTTCTTCCAAGATTTGGGTAAAACTTTATTTCTTCTGGAAACCACTTCTAAACTTTCTCCTCATTTAAAAACAATTAACAACTCATCTAAATATATTACCACAGCACTTTCTTTGCACTTCAAAAGTAAACTTTGACATCTTAATTGGTCATTTATTTGTCTATTTCCCATACAAGAATGTGGATTTTTGTCTGGAATGTCATTGTACTCCCCAGTAAATCGTACATTTCTAGATAGTAAGTGCTCTAGATAATAAATGCTCAATAATATTGAATATATGAATAAAAAAGACAAAATAAAATGTTAGAAGCTTTTTGTGATAGAACTTAACTTGAAATTGATGAGATAGAGGAATTAATTGCAAAATGGTAGTAATTAATGGTAGCAAATGGTATCTTCCATTTTTCTATTTGCTTTTCTTTCAAGGGATATTTTTTTCTCATACTTCTGTTGTGACTAGGTTATTGTCTTTATACTTATTGTGAATTAATTTCAGTTATTACTTCATGATAGCATCCTATGTAACACTATCCATCCAAAATGTTGCCCAGCATTACACTAACTGGTTTAAATGATATTGCTAATTTGCCCAACACAAAGCCCTGCATTTTGGAGAATCTTATTTTCTACTAAAGTCTCTTTGTCCAACTCATTGTATCTGAGTAAATTTCTCCTTCTCTTTTCCCCAGGAAAAACAAGGAGAGGAACAAGGTGGTCTAAAATATATTAAAGAATTAATGATCAATTTAAGTCTGTGTCATGTCACTCAGAAGTCTATATGTAGGCTATAAATGCTTTATTCATTCATCCATTCAGAAGTACAGAGAATATGGCAGCCATATGGACATGGAACAACAGACTGGTTCCAAATAGGAAAAGGAGTATGTCAAGGCTGTATATTGTCACCCTGCTTATTTAACTTCTATGCAGAATACATCATAAGAAACACTGGACTGGAAGAAGCACAAGCTGGAATCAAGGTCGCTGGGAGAAATATCAATAAACTCNCAGGGAGGCCTGGCGTGCTGCGATTCATGGGGCCGCAAAGAGTCAGACACGACTGAGCAACTGAACTGACCTGAACTGATGCTAACCCATTGGAAATTTACAATTAATAAGATACTTTATATGTCTGTATGTTGACTCCCTGGTGGCTCAGAGGTTAAAGCATCTGCCTGGAATGCAGGAGACCGGGGTTTGATCCCTGGGTCTGGAAGATCCCCTGGAGAAGGAAATGGCAACCCACTCCAGTAGTCTTGCCTGGAGAATCCCATGGAGGGACAGTCTTGCCTGGAGAATCCCATGGAGGGACGAGCCTGGTAGGCTATACCCCATGGGGTCGCAAAGAGTCGGACACGACTGAGCGACTTCACACTTCACACACTTATATGTCTGTGTCAAATAGTTTGTAGCATAATATTTGAAGTAAAAAAAAAATCATTAATATAATTATCAAAGACCCATTGTTTGGAATTTCCTTAAAACATTAGTACCAGATTAAATAGTGAAAGCTTTTAGGATAGTGTTTGGAACTTATAGTCCCACTTAAAATTCTCTGTAAAAGGTTGATAGTTTAAGAATGGTAGCTCTGGTACTCACAATCAGTCTTCACAATCAATTTTAATAAGTTTTTAATAGATTAAAAGCACTTAAGTTGGTTTGTAATAGAAAAAAATGCACAATCAAATATTGCTTTTCATTTTAAATGAAAAAAATGAGAACAAATTAAAAATATTGCATTTATTTGCTAACGTAGATCAATAATTCTCAAACTCATCGTATTATTTGACCTTTATTTATTTGCCCTTTTACAGAGATCAAAATTTAAAAAATATAGGTCTAAAGAACTCAACTGAACTGAAAGTACTGCTAGATGCAAAGCAGTCTGTTTTGGGGCTCCAAGTAAAGAAAATAAGGAAACTTTGTAATAGAAGAATAACATACTTCAGAATCAGAAGATCTATCCCAGATCTGATTGAGAGCTAGAGAATAAGTACTTATGTTTGCTACTTTATAATGGGAATAATACAAATTCACAGATACACTGTCAATAATTAAGATGTTAAAATATCCATCCTGTCAAAAAAAGCACTAAAGTAAATCCCTTATTTTTCATCTTATAATATTGTTTAACTTATGAAATCTAATAAAGGTTCCTAAAGCTAAGACTATGACCTCTAATATAATTTTACAAATTTAAAAGAAAGCTGGTTAAAGTTGCCATTTTCACTGAGTCCAGTGAGTAGACCCTAGGAGTCCCTGCCAAGAGCCTAGCTGTGCTGAATTAATCAATCTTCAGATGTGTGGCCTCAGCTAAACAGTTTTCACATTTAAAATAGGCACATCTCTCAGATGGAGGACCAATATCATCAAATGCTCACAAGAGTCTTGTGAATAAACTGAGATTCCAGATCACATTTTAGTTTATAACAAGAACTATGACAGAAGGACAGGAATACTTCTGTGTCACAGCCAGGCATTTCTCTTCCTGTAGGATGATTAGATGATGATTTCTTAAAAAATAATTGGTGTCAGCTGACTGGTTCCATTGTTTAAGGGATCATTTTTTTCTGTGAAAGGGATCTGTTATCCCAGGGACTAGAGTACTCTTGTCCCTACGTAGGGTATTATTAGATACTGAGACATAATTCTTCCTTTCCACCTCCCAAATCTACATTCTTATACATGTATTCATCCCTTGAATAAATCCAGTTAGATCTTACTCAGCCTTGGAAATTATTTTTCCTCAAAAGGTGACATTGCATGTAAGATTTCATTTTCTACATTACTTAACTCTCAGGAGATGGTCTTTATTTCTTATTCTTAGATTTCAGAGTGGTCATTTACTTTGGCTGTCAACAAATTATCACATTTACAAAACAGTTATTTATGAATTGTGATGTCCAGCATTACATCACAGAAGTTCTAAATTTTCCAAGAGCTCAGTACATTAATATGTGGCACAAGAAATATCTGAAGATTTTCTAGTTTCAAACTTCCTCAGAGTAAATGTCAATAAATTACCACTTTGTCATTTTTAAGATAACTTGACTTTTATGGCAGTTGAAAGTACAAATACAATTACAAACAAAACAACAGAGAAAATCAAGATTTCTGTATTATTTTAAATATCATCCTTTCCTGAGCAGTTTCCTTTGAGATTTATTTTACTTTACATTTATTTCTCTAATTTTACTAGATAGAAGGATAGAGATCAGTTTGTCTACATATGCATTAAGACTAAATTTATTTAAAAGCATCAGTACATTTTTAGAAAATAAAAACAAATATATTCTGAACAATTAAATTATTTGTAAATTAGAGAAATCCATTAGGAATGAACTCAGATTTGAAATAATTATAATGCCTGCTTTAATTCACAATTCATAAGCTACAAATTAAGAATGACAGAATTATTTGAAATCAGTGGTGACTTCAGGATGATGTAAATTAATAATCCCAGAAATATCTAGACTTCTCTTTCTCAAAATACCCAAAGTAAGAAAATTTTTGGAGAAGGCAATGGCACCCTACTCCAGTACTCTTGCCTGGAAAATCCCATGGATGGAAAGAAAATTTTATTTATCTTGACATTTTAGACATTTTATTTCCTACAGTATGGAAGTTAATATGGAAGTTATATTTCCAATAATATGGTAAGTTTCAGTTGTCTCCAGTCTTTTGATTTTTTTCTCCTAATGTGAATCATCATTCAAAAATCCACAAGGAAACACGTTATCCCTCCTTTGAATATTATTCTCAGTGACAACATTCTTTCCACACTTTTTTCAAGTGACAGCCCGTTTTAACATTAAAAAATATCAAGGTCTACCACTCCATACAAATGTAGCTATACCAGCCACTGTAAAAAGTACAGTAAAGTGAGTAGAACCTTAAAATGGATACTCTCAAAAATACTTTAATAATACTCTAAAATACCTCCATGGTATTAAAAGTATTAAAATCTTTAATATTTTAGTTAGAAATATTCTAAGATACTTTATTGTATTTTAACAACAAAAAATATAAATATGTATTTAAAATTAGCATCTGTACATATGGAACAAAATTTGTTTAGCTACAGAAAACTTTAATAATGCTTTTGAGTTGTGTTTGATATACAGTAAAATGTATTCACTGTAAGTATAAAACTGACACATTTTGGTAAATTTATACAGCCATAGTAATCACTACTATAATCAAGATATAAAACATTTAATTCATGTTAAAAAGTACCTTTGTGACTCTTTAAAATCATGGATGCCCTCTAATCCCTTAGTCTCTTTGCCAGGTATACTTTGCAAATATTTTATTTCAAAAGATTTGCCTTTTTTAAACTATGTCTTCCAAAGATCAAAAATTGTAATTTTAATAATGTGCAATTATCCATTTTGTTCTTTAATAATTTGGGCCTCTTGGGTCATATTATTCGAACAAAAAAACAAGCAAAAACTTTG
The DNA here is from genome assembly GCA_006410615.1 of Neotragus moschatus. Taxonomy (NCBI): domain Eukaryota; kingdom Metazoa; phylum Chordata; class Mammalia; order Artiodactyla; family Bovidae; genus Neotragus; species Neotragus moschatus. The sequence continues at coordinate 119,237 of SJYA01000705.1, forward strand.
CCTAACCTAATTCCATCCTCTAGAAATTTTCACATATTTGTTTAGAAGCACTGATCTACAGAATAAAATCCAAACACTTATTTAAAATAAGACTCTCAGATTTTGGTTCACTTCATTTTTGTCTTTTCAGTCATATCTCTTCCTCTCTCTAGCATGTGCAAAATCTCTAGTTTTATTAAACTAAATTCATACAAACATATCAAATCAAAATAATTTCAAAAGACTGATCATTTAAAAATTAAAGTATTAGAGAAAAAATATTTTAGAAACTTTTGGCATCTGAGAATACAAAATATTTTAAAACGAAAACATAAATAGCACAAATCAGAACATATAACAGAAAGAACAAGTATTTAAAAATTAAAACAAAAGTAAAGATAAGGAGAAAATATTTTAACATAAAGCTTTAGTTTCAGAAAATATAAATTATTTTGACATAGGAGTAACAAAAAGAGAATTGAAATTAAATAAATGGTTAGCAATAAAAACAAGCAGTTCACAGAAGGAAACTAAAGAATTCCTTGAAAGTATAAACTATACTCAACTTTACATTAACTAGAGAAAATTTGACTATTAGTAATAATAAGATAATGATTGCATAAACATCTGAGGACAAAAGTTGAAAGGCCTTATATTACCAAGAGTTGGAGAGAATGAAGTTGGAAATACAGGCTGTTTCTAATCAATTTGAATATATGTACATTTAATGTTCTAGTGATTCTACTGCTAATAATATGCACTAAAGTTACTCATGAAAAATGCTCAGTCTAAACACTAGGGATTCTTTAAAAACTATATATTTACATATCAACAGATAAAGAAAGAGCTATTCTCTTAAGAGGTAAAACTAGAAGTTTAATTCTTCAACTGAACTTAATAAAAATCTAAAAGCCTGCATTATCCACATACCAGTTTTTCCTGGGAAAAGAAAAGAGAAAAAAAGGGACTGAAGGAGGTAGGGAGACGAAATTCTCATGGGGAAGACAGAGGCACAGAGGACAGGCCCAACCACAATGGAACAAAATAAAGCTGAATAGAGAATTGAAAAATAGAAGTCAATAATTAAATTTACCACACTTGAAGCAAATGTGAGAAATGTCAATATTTATGCATCCTGGTTTGGGGATGGTTGGTGGAGGGCCGGGAGTGTGTGTCCATATTACTTTTCCTTTGCTTTTCTGTGTCTTAAAACTACTTTCAAATGTTAAAATTAACTACAGTATAATTAACTAATTATTTAGCTACAACATCTTTCACAATTTTACACACTTTTTTAACAGATTCATTGTCTGAATTTATATTAATCTTCAAAACAAAACTGAATTGCTTTGCGAAACATCTTCCCTTTCCCGTTGTAGGCCCTTGTTAACCATTCCCTTGTTATTTTTAAAGAACTTCATGTGCATCTTATTCTTATTTTATCACTTACACTGCTTTGTTCCAGTAACCTAATTCTGCCGTCTCCTACCACTAAGTTCCTTGATAGTAAAAAGTAGTTCCCATATATAAATACATAGTTGAATGTATTACCTAGCATGGTGAAGCTTACATAACTGTTCATAAACGTAGATCACTTCTTTATTTTAGGCATTTTAGTTAGGTAAACAGGCCAAGTTTCCCAACCTTGCTTGCATGTAAGCATGGTTGTATAACTAAGTTTCAGAAAGTGAGTAAAAATTATGGGAGACACTTCCAAGCTGAATTCTTAAAATTTTTTCTATTGTTTCCTTCTCTGGCTAATGATGATCCACAGTAAAGGCAAGAGTGGAAAGAGCCTTGACTGCTCTTCTGCTAACTACCACATGAATAAGAAAAATTTAGATTGACTCGATCTCTCAGATAATCAAGCCCATTTCTTATTTTCCTGATCCTACTTGCCTAGTAATTATCTTATAAAAGCCATTCAATAAATGAATGCATATAATAAAAATAATTAGATAGATTACTGGCAATACGCCTGAAAGAGAAAATGAACTCTCTGAGGAAAATACTGAGATTCACTTTCTCAATGTTTTTAAAGTAAAGTATACGACACAGAGATATGAGTGTCAATATACAAAATTATGAGGTAATAAACATCATTTTTTCAGGATTTAAAAAATGCCTGTGAAAATAAGATAAATGTGTTTTTGTTGTTGTTGTTGTTATTCATTCATTAAAAATGTGTTTTCAAGAAATGGAAGCTATGTATTTGAAAAGTGGTTAACAAACCTGATTGCCTAGAAAGTCACACAATAAATATTTGTATATACATGAAGTTCTATTTAAAGGTAAACAGATTATGGAAAAACACTTCTTTAGCTAATTGGCTCAGTGTAATTGGGTTCACCATTTAGCCATTTAAAAACTTTCATCATTAAATGCTTTTAAATATTTTATGAATCATGTAATTGCTCTGAGTAATTTTGTAAGCACTGTAGTTCACGCTAGAAAATGTATCTGCTACCGTATGGGTCTCTCATAAAATCATATTTATAAAGCCTTTAAAATAATCTTAGCAGAGAGATCTAATTTGAGTATATATTAGTAGGCTTATTTTCAAAGTGAAAAAAATTATCAAATTTTATCTCCTCCATTTACAGTCTTGAATTAAGTGTACTAAAAATTTAAACACATATTGCATAGCTTTTTAAATATCAGCTATTACAAAAATTCAAGTATTTCTGAGAAAATCCAGGTGCCTTTAATTGCTGAGGATTTAGTTAGCTGCAATTATTTTGAATTCAAAATGCACACTTTCTTATAATTGATTTTAAATTGCTTGATTCCTTCCTGCATTATTTATGTCATTAACAAAACCAACTTACCTCTAAGAAAATAATCTAAAGAATTAAGCTTTGATACATTTGCCTCTTAGGAATATATACCTATGAACCATGTTATTTCAAAATTAGAGCAGCCATTTTTTTGCTTTGCCCAGGAGAAGAGAAAGTGAATATAAAAACTGCCTTTATCAATGTTTTGTGTAGCAGCAACTGAATAAAAATATTCAACAGAACTGAATGGAAATATTTATTATTTTCATTGTTAAATATATTTCTAATATTTACTTCCAGTACACAGAAACTACTCAACTCCTCTTTTCTAGGAATGGCTTCTGATGTTCTGTTCTATATCACACTAAAAACCTGTATTTATAGATAGTAACACTAGAAGCTGTAAGAGATATCAGTAAGTTTCTGGACACCCCCAAAATATGCTGGAATCATTTTCATAATAATTGATAACTTCATAGAGCTTCCAGGTTGCACAATTATATTTCTTCTGTAAAATTTCATATTCTTTCCACAAAATACCTTTTCACGAAGTTTAACCTAATGTGCTGTGCTCTGCTTAGTCGATCCTTCCTGTCCGACTCTTGGTGACCCCATGGACTGCCCACCAAGCTCCTCTCTCCAGGGGAACTCTCCTGGCGAGAATACTCGGGTGGGAATCTTCCCAGCCCAGGGATGGAACCCAGGTTTCTTGCATGGCAGGCGGATTCTTTACTGTCTAATCCAATAGTGACCCACTAATCCTAATCAGCATGGTGATGAAAAAACTAGGTCTTTCATCATTATCAGGTTTTTAATTTTCTTATGAAATCGTCGGGCTTCTCTGATAGCTCAGCTGTAAAGAATCTGGCTGCAATGCAGGAGACCCCGGTTTGATTCCTGGGTTGGGAAGATCTTCTGGAGAAGGGACAGGCTNAAAGGCCTTATATTACCAAGAGTTGGAGAGAATGAAGTTGGAAATACAGGCTGTTTCTAATCAATTTGAATATATGTACATTTAATGTTCTAGTGATTCTACTGCTAATAATATGCACTAAAGTTACTCATGAAAAATGCTCAGTCTAAACACTAGGGATTCTTTAAAAACTATATATTTACATATCAACAGATAAAGAAAGAGCTATTCTCTTAAGAGGTAAAACTAGAAGTTTAATTCTTCAACTGAACTTAATAAAAATCTAAAAGCCTGCATTATCCACATACCAGTTTTTCCTGGGAAAAGAAAAGAGAAAAAAAGGGACTGAAGGAGGTAGGGAGACGAAATTCTCATGGGGAAGACAGAGGCACAGAGGACAGGCCCAACCACAATGGAACAAAATAAAGCTGAATAGAGAATTGAAAAATAGAAGTCAATAATTAAATTTACCACACTTGAAGCAAATGTGAGAAATGTCAATATTTATGCATCCTGGTTTGGGGATGGTTGGTGGAGGGCCGGGAGTGTGTGTCCATATTACTTTTCCTTTGCTTTTCTGTGTCTTAAAACTACTTTCAAATGTTAAAATTAACTACAGTATAATTAACTAATTATTTAGCTACAACATCTTTCACAATTTTACACACTTTTTTAACAGATTCATTGTCTGAATTTATATTAATCTTCAAAACAAAACTGAATTGCTTTGCGAAACATCTTCCCTTTCCCGTTGTAGGCCCTTGTTAACCATTCCCTTGTTATTTTTAAAGAACTTCATGTGCATCTTATTCTTATTTTATCACTTACACTGCTTTGTTCCAGTAACCTAATTCTGCCGTCTCCTACCACTAAGTTCCTTGATAGTAAAAAGTAGTTCCCATATATAAATACATAGTTGAATGTATTACCTAGCATGGTGAAGCTTACATAACTGTTCATAAACGTAGATCACTTCTTTATTTTAGGCATTTTAGTTAGGTAAACAGGCCAAGTTTCCCAACCTTGCTTGCATGTAAGCATGGTTGTATAACTAAGTTTCAGAAAGTGAGTAAAAATTATGGGAGACACTTCCAAGCTGAATTCTTAAAATTTTTTCTATTGTTTCCTTCTCTGGCTAATGATGATCCACAGTAAAGGCAAGAGTGGAAAGAGCCTTGACTGCTCTTCTGCTAACTACCACATGAATAAGAAAAATTTAGATTGACTCGATCTCTCAGATAATCAAGCCCATTTCTTATTTTCCTGATCCTACTTGCCTAGTAATTATCTTATAAAAGCCATTCAATAAATGAATGCATATAATAAAAATAATTAGATAGATTACTGGCAATACGCCTGAAAGAGAAAATGAACTCTCTGAGGAAAATACTGAGATTCACTTTCTCAATGTTTTTAAAGTAAAGTATACGACACAGAGATATGAGTGTCAATATACAAAATTATGAGGTAATAAACATCATTTTTTCAGGATTTAAAAAATGCCTGTGAAAATAAGATAAATGTGTTTTTGTTGTTGTTGTTGTTATTCATTCATTAAAAATGTGTTTTCAAGAAATGGAAGCTATGTATTTGAAAAGTGGTTAACAAACCTGATTGCCTAGAAAGTCACACAATAAATATTTGTATATACATGAAGTTCTATTTAAAGGTAAACAGATTATGGAAAAACACTTCTTTAGCTAATTGGCTCAGTGTAATTGGGTTCACCATTTAGCCATTTAAAAACTTTCATCATTAAATGCTTTTAAATATTTTATGAATCATGTAATTGCTCTGAGTAATTTTGTAAGCACTGTAGTTCACGCTAGAAAATGTATCTGCTACCGTATGGGTCTCTCATAAAATCATATTTATAAAGCCTTTAAAATAATCTTAGCAGAGAGATCTAATTTGAGTATATATTAGTAGGCTTATTTTCAAAGTGAAAAAAATTATCAAATTTTATCTCCTCCATTTACAGTCTTGAATTAAGTGTACTAAAAATTTAAACACATATTGCATAGCTTTTTAAATATCAGCTATTACAAAAATTCAAGTATTTCTGAGAAAATCCAGGTGCCTTTAATTGCTGAGGATTTAGTTAGCTGCAATTATTTTGAATTCAAAATGCACACTTTCTTATAATTGATTTTAAATTGCTTGATTCCTTCCTGCATTATTTATGTCATTAACAAAACCAACTTACCTCTAAGAAAATAATCTAAAGAATTAAGCTTTGATACATTTGCCTCTTAGGAATATATACCTATGAACCATGTTATTTCAAAATTAGAGCAGCCATTTTTTTGCTTTGCCCAGGAGAAGAGAAAGTGAATATAAAAACTGCCTTTATCAATGTTTTGTGTAGCAGCAACTGAATAAAAATATTCAACAGAACTGAATGGAAATATTTATTATTTTCATTGTTAAATATATTTCTAATATTTACTTCCAGTACACAGAAACTACTCAACTCCTCTTTTCTAGGAATGGCTTCTGATGTTCTGTTCTATATCACACTAAAAACCTGTATTTATAGATAGTAACACTAGAAGCTGTAAGAGATATCAGTAAGTTTCTGGACACCCCCAAAATATGCTGGAATCATTTTCATAATAATTGATAACTTCATAGAGCTTCCAGGTTGCACAATTATATTTCTTCTGTAAAATTTCATATTCTTTCCACAAAATACCTTTTCACGAAGTTTAACCTAATGTGCTGTGCTCTGCTTAGTCGATCCTTCCTGTCCGACTCTTGGTGACCCCATGGACTGCCCACCAAGCTCCTCTCTCCAGGGGAACTCTCCTGGCGAGAATACTCGGGTGGGAATCTTCCCAGCCCAGGGATGGAACCCAGGTTTCTTGCATGGCAGGCGGATTCTTTACTGTCTAATCCAATAGTGACCCACTAATCCTAATCAGCATGGTGATGAAAAAACTAGGTCTTTCATCATTATCAGGTTTTTAATTTTCTTATGAAATCGTCGGGCTTCTCTGATAGCTCAGCTGTAAAGAATCTGGCTGCAATGCAGGAGACCCCGGTTTGATTCCTGGGTTGGGAAGATCTTCTGGAGAAGGGACAGGCTACTCACTGCAGTGTTCTTGGGTTTCCACTTGTGGCTCAGCTGGTAAAGAATGCACCTGCAAGTAGGAGACCTGGGTTCACTTCCTGGGTTGGGAAGATCCCCTGGAGAAGGGAAAGCCTAGCCACTCCAGTATTCTGGCCTGGAGAATACCATGGACTGTATAGCCCATGGGGTCACAAAGAGTCGGACACGACCCAGCAACTTTCACTTCACTTTATGAAATCCTCAGCTCGTAAATATTAAATCATCTTCTGTTTTTGAATAATCTATTTCTGTCTTTTCCTGTCATTGTCTTATTCATCATTATATTAGTAGAACTTTTTTTTTTTTTTGTATTTTCATTGTAAGCATCCATTCCTTTTTTCTAGGACAAAACCACCATAACTTTCTGGGATATGTTGTGTACAAACTGGTTTGAATTTTTTAAAAATCCCTCATCATGGCTATTACCTCAGGGTAGACAGTCAACCTAATCAGAGTTATATATCAGTCAGTTCAGTTCAATCGCTCAGTCGTGTCCGACTCTGTGCGACCCCATGAATCGCAGCACGCCAGGCCTCCCTGTCCATCATCAACTCCCGGAGTTCACTCAGACTCACGCCCATCAAGCCAGTGATGCCAGCCAGCCATCTCATCCTCTGTCGTCCCCTTCTCCTCCTGCCCCAATCCCTCCCAGCATCAGAGTCTTTTCCAATGAGTCAACTCTTCGCATGAGGTGGCCAAATTACTGGAGTTTCAGCTTTAGCATCATTCCTTCCAAAGAAATCCCAGGACTGATTTTCAGAATGGACTGGTTGGATCTCCTTGCAGCCCAAGGGACTCTGAAGAGTCTTCTCCAACACCACATGTCAAAAGCATAGATTCTTCAGCGCTCAGCCTTCTTCACAGTCCAACTCTCCCATCCATACAGGACTACTGGAAAAACCATAGCCTTGACTAGATGGACATTTGTTGACAAAGTAATGTCTCTGCTTTTGAATATGNTTTCTGTCTTTTCCTGTCATTGTCTTATTCATCATTATATTAGTAGAACTTTTTTTTTTTTTTGTATTTTCATTGTAAGCATCCATTCCTTTTTTCTAGGACAAAACCACCATAACTTTCTGGGATATGTTGTGTACAAACTGGTTTGAATTTTTTAAAAATCCCTCATCATGGCTATTACCTCAGGGTAGACAGTCAACCTAATCAGAGTTATATATCAGTCAGTTCAGTTCAATCGCTCAGTCGTGTCCGACTCTGTGCGACCCCATGAATCGCAGCACGCCAGGCCTCCCTGTCCATCATCAACTCCCGGAGTTCACTCAGACTCACGCCCATCAAGCCAGTGATGCCAGCCAGCCATCTCATCCTCTGTCGTCCCCTTCTCCTCCTGCCCCAATCCCTCCCAGCATCAGAGTCTTTTCCAATGAGTCAACTCTTCGCATGAGGTGGCCAAATTACTGGAGTTTCAGCTTTAGCATCATTCCTTCCAAAGAAATCCCAGGACTGATTTTCAGAATGGACTGGTTGGATCTCCTTGCAGCCCAAGGGACTCTGAAGAGTCTTCTCCAACACCACATGTCAAAAGCATAGATTCTTCAGCGCTCAGCCTTCTTCACAGTCCAACTCTCCCATCCATACAGGACTACTGGAAAAACCATAGCCTTGACTAGATGGACATTTGTTGACAAAGTAATGTCTCTGCTTTTGAATATGCTGTCTAAGTTGGTCATAAATTTTCTTCTAAGGAGTAAGCGCCTTTTAATTTCATGGCTGCAGTCACCATCTGCAGTGATTTGGGAGCCCCCAAAAATATATATATAAAACAGAAAACAGAGAAAATCAAACTTCCACAGCCATATTGCTTCTATGATAGGAGAATCTGTCTCAGACTGAGCAAAGTGAGAAAAACAATCTCTCTTGTTCTTAAGGCAAAAATATTTGAAGTCATTTTCAATCACTTTTCTTAATACCCTGGAACTTACTGCCAGACTTATTTTAAAAGACATACCAAAAATAACTATTTGCCACCATTATACCCAAATAGTCAGTCAATGCTACATACAATGTTTGTCTTAACTAATATAACAGCCTCCTAATAATTCTCATTTTTCTATTCATAGAATAATTTATTTCATACAGCAACCATAAATCAGAACTTCTGCTTTTGACTATGATGCAAGAACTTTTATTAAAATAACATTCTCCTATGAGCAAGTAGAGGAGATAATAAATAGGCTAAAAGAAAACTTACTGTACCAGAGAGCATCTTCTGCCAGTACAGAGAAGTAGGAGTTTTATTCTTTTTCCCATTAGGGCTTTCCAATTTCTAAGGCCTAGAGACCAAGTAGAAAACATTCTGCTTTTTATTAATATATAAAAACTTGCACAGTGCTTCTAAAGCTTAGAGGCAATTTTACAGTCTTAAATATGTGTGTGTATGTATATGGGTTTGTGTTCCAAATAGAATGAGCACAGCAAACTAAATCCAAAAATCTAGAAGGAAGGAAATACTGAAGATAAGATTTATTTATATAATAAACTCCTGGCAAAATCAATGAAACAGAGAAGAGATTATAAATATTAGGGATAAAGAAAACACATAAATAAATGTTCTAGAGCCTAAATATAGAGAGATAATGAAAAATCAGTCCAATAATTTAAATTTTATATGAAATGGAAAAAGTCCTTTAAAAAACAAAACAGAATAAAACTGACACAAGAAAATAGAGAAGATATGGGTGGATCTTTAAGGAAATTAATCCATTAATTCAAATAATTCCACAAAGAAAATGCTCTGTAGTTAATTTTCTCAAACAGTTGAGGAAGAAAGAACCCATCAATATCATATAAACTCTTTAAGACATAAGAAAGTAAGACACACTGTTTACTTCAATCAATGGTGCCAGTAGAACCTACTTATCAACACTGAATAGAGCCATTACAACAAATGAGAATTACAAACCAGCATCTTGTATGAATATAAACACAAAAATATCAAATACTAATAAGCTGAATTGAACAAAATGTAAAAATAATATGCTACAATCAAATTAGATTTATTCATTCAATGAAAATTTATCATTTGAAAAATGAGTCAAAGCAAGTCATTAAACTGAAAGAATAAAAGAGAAAAATAATATAATGGATGAATAAAAGTCATTTGATAGAAATTCAAATCCTGATTATAATTAAATGATTTTAAAATAACTAGCAAATTAAAAGTAGGTGGTGCTTTCTTAATATAAAAGTCTACTTAGGAAAAATGACCTTTAAAGAAATATTGTCCTTAATGATGTACTATTGAACATTTGTTTTATAACTTCAGGGATAGACAATGATGTCTAGATTGAGAGACAAATCTCCACAGGGTTTTTCAGGACTTTCTTTTTTTTTATTTTTGCCTGTATTGCACACTGCCTTGAATAGGGTTCAGAAACTGGCCTATACAGTCACCAGATTTGTGAATAAGCTTTCTTATAGTACTATGGTGGAAAGGATGGTCTCTTAAAAATGGAATTTATTTGTCTATTCATACAGAAAAAATAAATAATATTAATTTCTACAGCATCATATAAACAAAGATAGAGTTTAATTATATAGCATGGGAAAGAATTTTTTAAAAGAGAGGGAAAAACTTCTATAACATAGAAAAATATCTTCATTAGATTGTTATAGAAGGGAAGAGTCATAAATAGAAAACAAAACAATAATGATAAAAAGATATGACAAATTAGAATTTGTCATATTGGAATTACTTTTGACAAATTAGAATTAAAATTAAGGTTGACAAAAATACCACTAAAATAATGAAAAATAATCCATACAGGACACCTTTCAATATGTAAATGGATAAGTAGGCTGTTTAACATTTGATGGATATAGACATTTTTTGGAATGGAATATTATTCAGCAATAAGAGTCAATCAGCTACTAAGCCTCAGAAAGACTAGGAGGGATCTAAATGGTTATTGTTAAGTGAAAGAAGCCAGACTTTAAACACTTTGTGATTCCAAGTATATGACATCTGGAATTCCAAGGCAGAACTATAGGGACAGTAAAGGATCAGTGGTTTCCAGAAGTTTGGGATGGGAAGGAAGGGTCAATAGGTGGAACACAGGGGGTTTTTAGAGCAGTGAATCTATTCTGTATGATACTGTAAGGGCAGATACATGACAGCGTACATTTGACAAAATCCATAAACCGGTACAACACAAAAAGTGAATCTTCTTGTAAACTATGAACTTTACTTAATAATACTGTATTAATGTTTGTTCCTCAACTGTAAAATTTGTATCTCGGTAATGAAATCGTGCAATACAGATTAGGACTTGAAATCACACACTGTAACTCAAACCTGGCCAAAATCCACATTGGGATTTGAACCCACAGTCTTTTAATTGAGATCACACTCATGGTCTCAGGACTTCAGTGAAGTTCAGGCTCCTGATGTCTCATTGCAGGAAGAATTCAATGAGAGACAAAGGGATAGATAAGAAGTAGATTTATTCACAGAGAAACACATTCCACAGACTGTGGGCCATCTCAGAAGAGGTCTTAAAATATATCATGGTCAATTTTTACAAGTAAGTCCATGGGCTAATGACTAGGAAGATTATTCCAGTGCTTGTATGCAGTATTATCCTTTAGAGTGTCTGAGATTACTTCCATCACCAATTCTATCCACTACTGGGTGTTGCTCTTGTTTTGGCTCCATCTCGTCATTCTTTCTGGAGTTATTTCTCCACTCTTCTCTAGTAGTATATGGGCACCTACAGATGTGGGGAGTTTCATCTTTCAGTGTCATATCTTTTTGCCTTTTCATACAGTTCATCAGGTTCTCAAGGCAAGAATACTGAAGTGGTTTGCCATTCCCTTCTCCACTGGGCCAGAAGATAGAGGAAGGATGTCTAAATCTACTCCTTCATAACAGTAATAAAAACACTAGGAAAAATGCTCATTTTTTCCCTCCAAACTCTGTAAATGAACTAGATTCTTGGAGTGTTCAATCAAGAAAAATATCAGAATAAGGTAGAAAGGTGAGTTCCATGGCATTTTAATTAGTCCTATTCCCATCTTCCTCAGCTTCACAGTAGTTCTGAAGACCACGTGTTTTACCATCATGGTAGCCGGGAAAACCAGCAGCTTCAGAATCACTGGAGGGAACACAAAGTGTCTGAAGTCTCCAAAAACTAAATCCCTAGAAAACTCTCATCATGTGACATGCAGAAAGTTTAAGCAAGAATAAAAGCTAAGGCAGATTGTCAACCGCTGAGTGCTGAAAGCACACACCAACACATACACACAGTGCGCTGGAATCAAGATTAAGAGAATTACTAGTTCAAGGCATTTAAGGAAATTTCTAATTACCAGATGACCCCTAAGCTAACTGAGCAGAGACTTCTGTGGGCACACAGGACAAAAAAAAAAAAAACCAACAGACTTAATAGAATTCAATAAGGTCATTAAATAAATAAACAGCAAAAACAAAAACCCTGGGCAGGAGAAATGTAATTTCCAGAGTTTCCACCCTATTATTAAACTCCAGTTTTCAATTAAAACTTCTGAGATGTACAAAGAAACAGGAAAGTATAGCACACACACTAGAAAAAGCAGTCAACTCAAACGATCCTCGCGAAAACCAGACTTTAGAGTTACTAGGAAATATTTTACATAAGCTATTTTAAATATGTTCAATAATGAAAGGAAATCCTGTTTAAGATACTAAAGGAAAATATGAAGATGATATCTATCAAATTAAAGAATATCAATAAAGAGACAAAATTATTTTAAACATAGAAATACTAGAGTTTAAAAGTACAAAAGTAGAAATGAAATACACTGGAGAAGTCCAATAGCTAATTTGAAGTGGCAGAAAAAGGACTCAGAAAATTTGAAAGTAAACAGTTTATTAATCATAAGATAAGACATTATGGCAGAGCAGAACAGGCTTACTAGTCCAGAGCAAAAACAGCTTGAGAAAGTCAGGAAAGGAGATTGACTTGGTGTTTTTATGGTAGAGAGAGCTGGGTCAGGAGTAAGGTTCCCTTACATATGGGGTTTTAACTTTTCACTGCTGCTAAAGGAGAATCTCGACCTTCTTATCAACTTGCTAAGATATGAAGCAAAATGGGGAGCTAAAGAAGTAGGACTTAAAAATTATCACCATACATAAAATGATGGAGTCAGAATTTCATTACACTTGGAATAAAGACTTTTAGATCACACACTGTGGGTTCAATAAAAGAACAAAAATCAACAGCGTTCACTTCATCAAGCTTAAACACTTGTGCTCTTCACAACAAACTTCTAAGAAAATGAAAATCAAGTCACAAACTAGGAATTCTAAATATATATTTAACAGACTTGTCCAAAATAAATATTTTTTTAAATCAATAAAAGAACAACGAAAGTAAAGAAATAGGTCAGAGGTTTTGTTTTGTTTGTTTGTTTGATTTTTTAAAAGAAATAGATGAATTTTAAATGGTAACTTAACAGAAGAAGCTATACAAATAGTAGTCACATGAAATATAGTCAACCTCATTTCATGAGAGAAATGAAAATTAACACAACAATGAGGTATCTCTATCCTTCATACTAGCTAAAATCAGAAAAACTCAATAGTAAGTACTGAAGAGGATGGGGAGGCACCCAGTAGTCTCAAACATTAATGAAAGAAATGCGAAATGACACAGCCAATTTGGCAAATCATTTGGGAGCTCCTAATAAAATTAAAGATATACTTACAGTTTGACCCATCTTAGACTTTACCCAAGAGAAATTAAATCATATTTGCTCACAGAAACTTGCATAATAATGTTTACATCAAATTTATTCAGTAGGATTCCACTTGGAAACAAATGTCCATCAAGAAGTAAATTTGCAATTCAGTGTGGTTTATTCATTCAATGTAATCCTATTCAGTAATAAAAATAAGCTTTTGATACAGACAACAAAACGGATAAATCAAGAAAATATGCTGCTCATAATAAGCCAGATATAAAAAAGCATATACCTAATGATTCCAGTTTATCTGACATTTTGGAAAAGACAAATCTAATACAGAATGAAAGTAAATAGACAGTTAGCTGATCTGGGAACAGGAAAGAAGGTAGGTATTGTCTGTGAGAGAATACCAAAAGACTTTTTGATGAAAAGAAAAAGTTTTATAAATAAATTGTTGTGCTTACTCAGGTGTGTGAATTGGTTGTGAAAGTGAAAGTGTTAGTTGCTCAGTTGTGTCCGACTCTGGGATCCCATGGCCTGTAATTTGCCAGGCTCCTCTGTCCATGGGATTCGCCAAGTAATAATACTGGAATAGGTTGCCATTCCCTTCTCCAGGGATTGAACCCAGGTCTCCCATATTGCAGGCAGATCTTTACTATCTGAGCAGAAGACTTTTTGATTTAAAGAAAAAGTTTTATAAGTAAATTATGCTTGCTCAGGTGTGTGAATTGGTTCAGTGCAGTTCAGTTGCTCAGTCATGTCCGACTCTTTGCGACCCCATGCATTGCAGCATGCCAGGCCTCCCTGTCCACCACCAACTTCCAGAGTTCACTCAGACTCATGCCCATCGAGATGATGATGCCATCCAGCCATCTCATCTTCTGTCATCCCCTTCTCTTCCTTCCCTCAATCCCTCCCAGCATCAGAGTCTTTTCTAATGAGTCACCTCTTCGCATGAGGTGGCCAAAGTACTGGAGCTTCAGCTTTAGTATCAGTCCTTCCAATGAACACCCAGGACTGATCTCCTTTAGAATGGACTGGTTGGGTTTCCTTGCAGTCCAAGGGACCCTCATCAAAGTGTTTACTGAAAATATATTTGACCACATAAAAATTATACCTCACTTAAGTTATTAAAGATAACATCACCCAACATACCATAATTTTATTTTCTATAAAATATTACTCTCTTACTAAGGGAATAAGACTTAAGAAATGGTTTTGAAAATACATANACCCTCATCAAAGTGTTTACTGAAAATATATTTGACCACATAAAAATTATACCTCACTTAAGTTATTAAAGATAACATCACCCAACATACCATAATTTTATTTTCTATAAAATATTACTCTCTTACTAAGGGAATAAGACTTAAGAAATGGTTTTGAAAATACATATAATAGAATAATCAATGTATATTTTTATGAGATCAAAATTAAAGTAAGATTATTATTGTGAATAAGGAAATTATAATGACAGCCTGAAGAAGGCATGACCAACAAACCAATTGCTAATTTATAACAGAGATGGCTTTATTGTACTGACAATTTCATGCTTTTTTTTTTCTGAAACAGGAAATTTTATATCTGTAAATATTTAGTAGGGCTTTCTGGGTGGCTCAGCGGTAAAAAATATCTGCCTGCCAATGCAGGAGACTTGGGTTCAGTCCCTGGGTGGGGAGAACCCCTGAAGAAGAAAATAGTAACCTATTCCAGTATACTTGCCTGGGAAATCCCATGGACAGAGGAGCCAGTTGAGCTCTAGTCCAGGTGGTTGCAAAGAGGTGAATGTGACTTAACTATTAAACAACAGCAAAGTATGCAATGATCTTAAAGTCAAATATGTATTTGACTTTCTAGGAAATACAAATGCTCAAAAGACAGACTGAAACATTATCTTTTGTTTCTTTCTAGGTATTCATGCTAAATAAGAATACACAATATTAAAATGTAAATTGTCTTTAGCTTAGAAAGTTTGTTGAAAATACAATTATTTTATTGTGCATCCTGTTGCTATTAGATTGTAATTCATTTTGCTGATAAGTGGTAGGAAAATAATTTCATTAATAACTTAAACTTACAAAAATTAAACAAAGCCTAAGTATTACTGTGGGGAATATATTTATCATTCTTGGAGAAAGATAATCATAAATATTCCATCCCTGGTCCCTAAGATACTCTCAAAGGTTTAAGACTTTGGTGTATCCTTCAGATGTTTTATTCACATATTTATTTTCCTTTTTACTACTCACTTAACTCTTTATTAACTTGTGACTCTGCATTAAAGGAAGAAACAGTTAGAACTGGACATGGAACAACAGACTGGTTCCAAATAGGAAAAGGAGTACATCAAGGCTGTATATTGTCATCCTGCTTATTTAACTTCTATGCAGAATACATCATGAGAAACACTGGACTGGAAGAAACACAAGCTGGAATCAAGATTGCTGGGANGGAGTTCATGATCTGAGCCACAGTCAGCTCCTGGTCTTGTTTTTGTTGACTGTATGGAGCTTCTCCATCATTGGCTGCAAAGAATATAATCAATCTGATTTCAGTATTGACCATCTGGTAATGCCCCTGTGTACAGTCTTCTCTTGTGTTGTTGGAAAGTGTGTTTGTTATGACGAATGCATTCTCTTTCCATTAGCCTTTTTCCTGCTTTGTTTTGTACTCCACGACCAAATTTACTGGTTACTCCAGGTATCTCTTGACTTCCTACTTTTGCATTCCAGTCTCCTATAATGAAAAAGACAACTCTTTTGGGTATTAGTTCTAAAAGGTCTTGTAGGCCTTCATAGAATCATTCAGCTTCAGCTTCTTCAGTGTTACTGGTTGGGGCATAGACTTGGATCACTGTGATATTGAATGGTTTGCCTTGGAAACGAACAGAGATCATTCTGTCATTTTTGAGATTGCATCCAAGTACTGCATTTCGGACTCTTGTTGACCATGATGGCTATTCCATCTCTTCTAAGGGATTCCTGCCGGCAGTAGTATACAGAGTGGTCATCTGAGTTAAATTCACCCATTCCAGTCCATTGTAATTTGCTGATTCCTAGAATGTCGATGTTCACTCTTGCCATCTCATATTTGACCACTTCCAATTTGCCTTGATTCATGCACCTAACATTCCAGGTGCCTAGGCAATATGGCTCTTTACAGCATCAGAACTTGCTTCTATCACCAGTCACATCCACAGCTGGGTTTTGTTTTTGCTTTGGCTCCATCTCTTCATTTTTTCTGGAGTTATTTCCCCGCTCTTCTTCAATAGCATATTGGGCACCTACCGACCTGAGGAGTTTATCTTTCAGTGTCAAACCTTTTTGCCTTATCATATTTTTCATGGGGTTCTCAAGGCAAGAATACTGAAGTGGTTTGCCATTCCCTTCTCCAGTCGACCATGTTTTGTCAGACCTCTCCACCATGACCCGTCCATTTTGGGTGGCTCTACACAGCATGGCTCATAGTTTCACTGAGCTAGACAAAACTGTGGTCCATGTGATCAGTTTGGTTAGTTTTCTGTTATTGTGGTTTTCATTCTGTCTGCACTCTGATGGATAAGGATAAGAGGTTTATGGAAGTTTCCTGATGGGAGAGACTAATTGAAGGGGAAACTGACTTGTTCTGATGAGTGGGACCATGTTCAGTGAATCTTTAATTCAGTTTTCTCTCGATGGGCAGGGCCATGTTCCCTCCCTGTTGCTTGACCTGAGGCCAAACCATGGTGGAGTTAATGAAGGTAATAATGACCTCCTTCAAAAGGTCCCATGGACACACTGCTGCACTCAGTGCCTCTGACCCTGAAGCAGACCACTGCTGACCCATGCCTCCACCGGAGACTCCAGGACACTCATGTCCATGTCTGGGTCAGTATCTTGTGGGGTCACTGCTCCTTTCTCTTGGGTCCTGGTGTGCACAAAGTATTGTTTGTGCCCTCCAAGAACCTGTTTCCTCGGTCCTGTGTAAGTTCTGGTGATTCTTGGTGGGTTTTTTAAAGCATATATCAGTTTAAAAAAGCATTCATCTTTCAATAGGCATTTTAATAGCCTGAACAGTTTCACATAACAAGAATTTTGCTCACTTTCCCCTTTTGTGAATGAGTCCTTTGGAAGAGGAATCACTGCTCTGTTAATGATTTCAATATCACTTGCTTTTCAATCTTCTTGAAGAAAATAATATGCATTTTATGAGGGATATAACCATGCTAACTAGACACAATATGTAGCATGTGATACATATTTTTTACACAAATAGAAAAATCCAAGTCCTAACATAATTAATGCATAAGAGTTTGCAAATTTTCAATCTTCTAATGTCTGAAGTCTCTTTAATGCTGTTAGGGATAATGATAACTTCCCTTTCATGATTTTCAAAGAAAGAGGGTCACCTTTTAAATACTCAGGGAAGAAATAAATTCATCTTCAGAGAAAACAAAAGAGCACCAAGAATTCATTTTTTCCCCTACGATATCAAATGACTCATGCAACATTGGTTTTGTTGCAAACATGCTTTATAAACTATTTCAGACCTGAGAGTCCTTCTATTGCTATTTGAGGGATGCTGCCAGTTAGCATGTGATTTTTCCACCATTTCCCTCACTTTTAAAATTCTAAATTAGATTATTCAAATGTGCTCTCAAAGAGTTTACCCCTGGAAACCACTCTTAGGCTTCATGGGGTTTAGAATAACCTGACTGCTGACTGGTTTTAGCCTCAGGGAATATCTCACCCAGGCACAGCAGTCTCCAATGACTATCAATTTGCTTCCCAGTGTGATAGGAGGTATTGCCTGCAGTTATGAATGTGGTATATGTAAAGGGATTCACTGTTTACTGATTGCCCTTTCCTTCATTCACAGTTAAGACAAGGAAGACAATCAATTGAAGGTTTAAAATTTAACTCTCAAACTTCTCAAGTTTAAGGTTTTTATAGTCAAGACACTTTTCTTCTAACATTCTACCCCATTACAGAATTGTGGAACTCAGAAGAGAAGTTTTTTGTTGTTGTTTTTCCCCTTGCCTTTCTTTTTCACAGATTTCTTCCTTCAGGTAGCATAATAGGGAAAATATTTTACTCAATCCATTTTTTATTTTAATTACTTCTGAAATTAAATGTTTCAGTTAATATTTATTAAGAGTTTTGCTCTTACAGCTTTTGGTAGCAGCTCGAACTTTCAAATTAAGACAAATAATACATTTTCTGACAAATATGAAATTCATAGTGCCCTGGCATACCAGTTAATGGAACTTGAACAACTGGCTTCATAAATTGTTAAATGGATTATTAAGCCCTATGCTGCTGCTGTTGCTAAGTCACTTCAGTCGTGTCCGACTCTGCGACCTCATAGACAGAAGCCCACCAGGCTCCCCCATCCCTGAAATTCTCCAGGCAAAAACACTGGAGTGGGTTGCCATTTCCTTCTCCAATGCGTGAAAGTGAAAAGTGAAAGGGAAGTCACTCAGTCATGTCCGACTCTTCACGATCCCATGGACTGCATCATACCAGGCTCCGCAGTCCATGGGATTTTCCAGGCAAGAGTACTGGAGTGAGGTGCCATTGCCTTCTCCGATTCAGCCCTATATAACCATCTAATTGGTGAATGGCAAATCAGTATTATTTTATTAACATCTGAACTTCTACTTAGAAAAAAATAATGTTACTTTTATGGTTTCTAAATGGCACCCCATTTAGGGATGGGGGAGCCTGGTGAGCTGCCATCTATGGGGTAGCACAGAGTCGGACACTACTGAAGTGACTTAGCAGTAGTAGCAGGATAAGTTTTCAGCCATTATAGTAAGTGACTGAAGTCTCTCTACTTTAGATGAGCCTAAGAAGGAGAAGCTAAAATGTATATTTAAGGGAAGAGAACTGCAATAACCAGCAGTAATAATTGATTGTACATTCATGAAATGACCTGTAGATTGGGTTGCACACTAAAATGCTTGTAACTTTAAGAGCTCAGCAATGTAGATATTTGAAAATTTAAGCAATAGTATGGATTTGATAACTACATATTGGGTACACTCCTAATAAAGCTGCATCATAAAAGCTGACTATCTCTGGATTACTATATTTTGATTAATATGGATGATATTTTATGCATTTGTTTCTTGTAAACAACTTACTGCTTGATCCTGCTTCATTATTGAAATAGTCATTGTATTTCTAAACCTTGTTTTCTCAAGTTTCCTCACATAGTGATTTAGATAGAGTCTAAATCACTTGGTCTATCAGTTCTATAGAACTTTGGCCTATCAGTTCCATCAAGTTGGTAGATTAATAAATGATAAAACACTGGTAATTATGGAAATCCATTACTAAATTGTAGGCTAAGCCTTTAACACGCACTATTTTATCTTCACATCCAATAGAAATGATTAGTACCATGTATAGCTAAGAAATCTGAACCTCAGAGGGGTCATATAATTTTCCCAAATTCATATAATCTTGAGAGATTGTGTCAGAATATGAACACAGTCAGTTTAGATTCCAGAGTTTCAACTTTTAAACATCTTGTTTTATTGCTCCTAGTTCTGGTAGAATAAATGTCTGCAAAGTAGTCAGATGAACATATTCATTAACCATTGAATCTTGGTGTTGGAGAAGACCCTGACATGTTCCAGTCTCAAGTCTAATAACTTTCCTGTAATCTCAACAAGGTTGTCACCCAATCCTCAGACAACTTTTCACTGAAGGCCTACTAGCTCCAAGTGTGGCTCATTCAGTGGAGAAAGAGTTGAACTGTTCAAAAGTTATTTTTCATAATTATTTTTGGCCTACTTGCACCTCTCTTCTGAGTATCCTAGGCCATCTCTTTTAAACTGAAGGAGGACTTTTCTCATCCCAGGCTCTCTTAACATTTGCTGAGGATCTGCAATATACTAGGTAAAAGTTTTATTCCATAAATATTATCTCATTTATTCTTCACGATAATTATATCAAGTAAATTTTATTATTTTCTTTAGAAAAGCTAAGAGAAATTAAATAATTGGACAATGGTTATAGAACAAATAAATGGTAGAACTCAGAGGATACCTATATCTTCTGACTCCAAATCCATTTCACCCTAGAATATAATTCTTATCAATTTATAACAATAAATTTTGATTCACAAAAAATGTATTTATAATTACCATTCATGTTCTATTTCTAGCTGCTCTGCCTATATTTTAGCATTATTTTTATGAACTTAAATAGTTTCCTTGATCTAGCAGTTTGGCTTTATATTCTGCTTTAGGTTTGCAAATAACTTAAGCTAGCTCTGACTCCTCAATTAAAATATGACCGTTCAAATAAATTCTTCAGTTAAATTGATTTCTCTCTCCTATCTTTGAGAATAAAACCCATATGAAGGGGATAATTAGGAAAAGATTTATGTAGAATAAATTCTAAATATTATGCAATCAACCCTGAACTAGAAGGACACTGTGAAAACAAGGCAAACATCAAATGAGGAAATATACTAAATACATAATTTAGAGGGGAAATATTTTTAGTCTAACTATTCATATCATAGTAATTATGTTGCCTTGGAAACATCTTTAATATGTTTGTTTAAACTAATATCGTTTGCCAATTGCTCATTTATTTTATGCATAGGGGAATGACTTATTTTAACTCAATAAAGGAAACACGAAACATTATGGAATTTTAACCAATATTTGTTATGCATTATTGTTATTATTTTATGACTCATGAATTAACTTAAAGTATTATATTAGGTCATAATTTTCTTTATCAATAGTTGTCTCATGAAAGGATAATTCTATCTGATTTTCAGCATCAGTGTCAACCCATTATATACTAACGTTCTTAAGATTCTTTGTTCACAACATATAGATATAGCTCTCATGCAAGAAGACATAACATCTGATTCATTCAGCTTCTTCATCCCCATATCTTAAGGCCAACAAATTAGAAATAATTGTTAGATTCAAGCCATGTAATCAGACTACATAACATTTAAGATATTTTTTTGTCAGTTTGCCAAAAAAGAATTTTATTGAGTGATACATTACACCATAAAAATCCTCCTTCAACAGGCCTTTTAATGATGATAAATAAAGAACTTCTGCAAATCCAAGCAATTAATCCTTCTGAAGCATTCCACTGAAATCACTAATAAGCTACCCAGAAAGGCAAATGCACACATTAATTATTCTTTTGTGAATTCAAGCTTGGGATTGCCACATTTCTTTCTCTATCCTTAAGAACAGTTAGTTTCATTAATAATTACATTTCCTTAAGCCTTTATTTAAAGTTGGAATTTGAAAGAGAGATGTAAAAATAAAATCATATAATAAAATAAACATAAAGTTATTTTAGATATTTCATTGTTAATCTTGGACTTTTTCTTTGAGCAAATGCCTATGAAGTCATATGCTTAATGAAAATGGAATTTATAGAAATATAACTACAAATAAATATTTGAAAACTGAAAAAAAATAATGAGTAGTATGTACATGAAAAGCAAAAATTATCTGACTACATTGAAAGGACCATCCATGTCAAGTGTACACAATCTCATGGAAATGGCAACTGACCTTTAATTTATTTACCATGTTAAGAATGTACCATTTGGAACTTCACTGGTGGTCCAGTGGTTGAGAATCTGCCTGCCAGTACAGAGGACACAGGTTCAATTTCCTGGTTCAGGAAGATTCTATGTGTGGAGCAACTAAGCCCATGTACCACAAGTACTGAAGTCCGGGCACCTTATAGCATGTACTCCACAATAAGAGAAGTCACCACAATGAGAAGCCTGTGCACTGCAATGAAGAGCAGCCCCAAAGCTGCAGCTGGAAAAATCCCAGGCAACAAAGATCAGCATAGGCAAACAGAAACAAGTAATATTTTTTTAAAGTATGTACTGTTTAATACCATCAATGCTGCCTTCCAGTGAGGAAATTGTGTTATGCAAAGAAAAAGGAAAACATATTACTAGATACTGCAACATACATGACTATTACAATTCATTGTACAGCTAATATGAATTCCCAATTTCATAAAGGACATAGTCCTTGGGTCTAACCTTTGGAAGTACAAGTGACATGTATTCTTGGTAAAACATAATACTTAGTGGAAGCATAGTAACCTGATTATAGACAGGTTCTCAATATCTATTTTGAAAAAAAGAAAACAGTATTTTATAAGCTATAGTAACATAAAATTATTCAATTGGAAGTGAATAAAAAATTATTCAATTGGAAGTGAGTCTTTAGTTAAGAATTTACTGTATATTAAACAAAAATATTGGAAAAGACTCTGATGCTGGGAGGGATTGGCAGCAGGAGGAAAGGAGGACAACAGAGGATGAGACGGCTGGATGGCATCACCAAATCAATGGACGTGAGTCTGAGCGAACTCCGGGAGTTGGTGATGGACAGGGAGGCCTGGCGTGCTGCGATTCATGGGGTCGCAAAGCATTGGGCACAACTGAGCGACTGAACTGAACTGAAATAAAAATAAGAATATAAAGCTACTATATGATCCTGTAATTCCACTCTTGTGCCTATATCTGGAGAATAACATAACTTTAAAAAGATATATATATACCAATGTTCATAGCAGCACTATTTACAATATCTAAGACATGGAATCAACCTAAATATCCATTGACAGATAAATGGAAAAGGGAGATGTGATACACACACACATATACACAATGGAATATTACTAATCCATTAAAAAGAATGAAGTAATGCCATTCACAGCAGTATAGATGGAGCTAAAGTTTATCATACCAAGTGAAGAAAGCTAGACGAAGACAAATATTGTATGATATAGCTTACATGTGAAATCCTCCCTCCCAAATCATACAAATGAACTTATGTAAGAAACAGAAATAGATCCACAGATGTAGAAAGCAAAATTAGAGTTACCATAGGGGAAATGGTAAAGAAGGACAAATTAGGAGTTGGGGATTAACATATACACACTACTATATATAATAGAAACCAACAAGGACCTACAGTACAGAACAGAGAACTATATACAATATTTTGCAATAACGTATAACAAAAACCTGAACAAGAATAAATAGATATATAACTGAATGACTGTACTATTTTGCTTGAAACTAGCACAACATTGTAAATCCACTATATTTCTATAAACACAACTTGAAAAAAAGAATGATGAACCATGTATACTGAAGATTAGAAATAAAATAAGAAAACTTTAAATATTTGGGCAGTGAGAAATGGGTTACTACTAGAGAAATAAAACATAACTGAGGACAATAGACAATGTAACAATCTCTAGAGAATTTCAAGCTGAAAATATGGTGATTCAATAATTTTCTACCCAACAGACTTGTCATTCATAGATAAATTTATAGAAAATACATCACTCATGTGCCTTTTTCTTGACAGTAAAATCAAAATGAAATACTCAAATATTTTATATATATATGTATATACACAAGATAAAAGAGAATCAACAATGAAAGTTTTCTTAATGTTATCATGGTTAAGAAAATAAATGTTTCTGTAATAGTAAATGAGACAGTATATTGCTAACTCTCATGAAGAGATTAACAGCCATAAGTTTTGTCAATAAAAATAGAGATCTGTATAACTCTTAATAAATGAAGTTACTTTTTCATTACTAGAAATAATGATAATGCTGTTCATCTGAGCACAGAAACTAGGCTTCTGCATACATGCACACACACACACTCATGCGCCCGCACACACACACCAACCCATATAGCCTGTTGATTTCTTGAAAATCCTAAGTAATACACACAACAAAGAATTAAATAACTATTTGGCCCCAGATGTCCTTGGTGGCTGCGTTAAGAAACATTGATAAAACTGTCTATACCTCAACAAATTTTTTAATTGAAAAATAAATGTCAATGAATTAAAGTACCTATAGTCTGTACTGGAAAACAAGTCAACTGCTTAGTTAAAAATAACATTGTTTAATACAAATCTATATTTCAATACAATGCCTAAGATTATACGTGAAAGTGATGAAACCAATACAAAATAACATTTATAATAAATTACAGAAATTGTACGGACTTAACAGAAGCAGAAGATATTAAGAAGAAGTGGCAGGAATACACAGAAGAACTGTACAAAAAAGATATTCATGACCCAGATAATGATGATGGTGTGATCACTCACCTAAAGTCAGACATCTTGGAATATGAAGTCAAGTGGACCTTAGGAAGCATCACTACAAACAAAGCTAGTGGAGGTGATAGAACTCTGGTTGAGCTATTTCAAATCCTAAAAGATGATGAGGTGAAAGTGCTGCACTCAATATGCCAGCAAATCTGGAAAACTCAGCCGTGGCCACAGGACTGGAAAAGGTCAGTTTTCATTCCAATCCCAAAGAAAGGCAATGCCAAAAAATATCCAAACTACCACACAACCATATTTATCTCACACACTAGCAAAGTAATACTCAAAATTCTCCAAGCCAGGCTTCAACAGTATGTGGACCATGAACTTCCAGATGTTTAAGGTAGGTTTAGAAAAGGCAGAGGAACCAGAGATCAAATTGCCAACATCTGTTGGATCATGGAAAAGGCAAGAAAAACATCTACATGTGCTTTATTGACTATGTCAAAGCCTTTGACTGTGTGGATCACAACAAACTGTGGAAAATTATTCAAGAGATGGGAATACCAGACCACCAGAGCTACCTCCTGAGAAATCTGTATGCAGGTCAAGAAGCAACAGTTAGAATTGGATGTGGAAAAACAGATTGGTTCCAAATCAGGAGAGGAGTATGTCAAGGCTGCATTTTGTCACTCTGCTTATTTAACTTATATGCAGAGTATGTCATGCAAAATACCAGGCTGGATGAAGCACAAGCTGGAATCAAGATTGCCAGGAGAAATATCAGTAACCTTAGATATGCAGATGATACAACCCTTATGGCAGAAGTGAGGAAGAACTAAAGAGGAGAGTGAAAATGTTGCCTTAAAACTCAAGATTCAGAAAACTAAGATCATGGCATCTGGTCCCATCACTTCATGGTAAATAGATGGGGAAACAATGGAAACAGTGACAGACTTTATTGTTTGGGCTCCAAAATCACTGCCGATGGTGATTGCAGCCATGAAATTAAAAGACACTTGCTCCTTGGAAGAAAAGCTATGACCAACCTAGACAGCATATTAAAAAGCAGAGATATTACTTTGCCAACAAAGGTCCATCTAGTCAAAGCTTTGGTTTTTCCAGTAGTCACGTATGGATGTGAGAGTTGGACTATAAAGAAAGCTGAGCACCGAAGAATTGATGCTTTTGAACTGTGGTGTTGGAGAAGACTTGAGAGTCCCTTGGACTGCAAGGAGATCCAACCAGTCCATCCAAAAAGAAATCAGTCCTGAATATTCATTGGAAGTTCTGGTGTTGAAGCTGAAACTCCAATACTTTGGCCACTTGATTCAAATAACTGACTCCTTGATGCTGGGAAAGATTGAAGGCAGGAGGAAAAGGTCATGAGAGAGGATGAGACGGTTGGATGGCATCACTGACTCTGGGGGTTGGTTGATGGACAGCGAAGCCTGGCATGCTGCAGTCCATGGGGTGGCATAGAGTCAGACACGACTGAGCGACTGAACTGAACTGACAGTTACCATCAAATGCATATGTAGATTTTTATAGTTGCATCATTTATAAAATTTTGATTTCCTGATGTTTTGGTAGTATTAATCTTCATTTTTGTGAATTTCTAGTTTTTGTTGTTGTTGTTGTTTTGTTTTTAAGTTAGTTGGTTGGTTTATTCATTATTGTTTTCTTTATCTGTGTTTGATGACATGAGAAAGATGTGGGCGTGCAATCTTCAGGACGAGTTGGCAAGCCAGAGACCCAGGAGAGCTGATAGTGTGTATTTTCAGTTCAGAGGATAGCAGGAACTAATATTTTAGTGCAAATTCAAAGGGACAAAAAAGCTAGAGTCTCAGTTCGAAGGCCATTGGGTAGGAAGAGTTCTCTTTTATTGGAGGAGGATCAGGCCTTGAGGTTAGTGATAGACCTTTAACTGACTGAATTAAGGCCACACACTANGCAAGCCAGAGACCCAGGAGAGCTGATAGTGTGTATTTTCAGTTCAGAGGATAGCAGGAACTAATATTTTAGTGCAAATTCAAAGGGACAAAAAAGCTAGAGTCTCAGTTCGAAGGCCATTGGGTAGGAAGAGTTCTCTTTTATTGGAGGAGGATCAGGCCTTGAGGTTAGTGATAGACCTTTAACTGACTGAATTAAGGCCACACACTATAGTGACAGCTTTATTTAGTTTACCACTTTAAATGTTAATCTTATTCCTGAACTCTTCACAAATTAAATTTTGATGAAATAATTGGGCACCCTGTGGCCCAGTGACACACATCATATTAACCATTACACTGCAGAAGGTTTTCTTATGTGTTGGAGGATGTTTGGCATCAACTCTAGCCTCTAAATACCCCTCTTACTCAGATGTGACGGCAAAACAACAACAAAAGGTTTCTAAGCATTGTAAATGTCCTCCAGGTGAAAAAAAGTTTCTGGTTGATAACTAGTCATATATCATTATCTTTAAGCTTCATGACAGATTTGCTAGGAAAAATCAGTATCATTATATAAATGAGAATTTGAGGCTTAGAAATAATTAGATAATGTGCCTAATGCTGCAAATCCAATAGAGTTATGAAACCAGTAGTTAAATTCATGTCTGATTCCAGAC
Source organism: Neotragus moschatus (assembly GCA_006410615.1). Classification (NCBI taxonomy): domain Eukaryota; kingdom Metazoa; phylum Chordata; class Mammalia; order Artiodactyla; family Bovidae; genus Neotragus; species Neotragus moschatus. Next base: position 146,390 of record SJYA01000705.1, read on the forward strand.
TGCATTCTATTTTCAGTACTTCAGGCTCTCCAACTGGCAGCTGAAAGTTGAATTGCAAGCTCAGGACTGATTCGCCAAGAAATACAGGTTGAGTCAACATAGTGTACAGAAGGTAGTTGAATCCACACTTTTGGAAGATAAATTTCATTCACTTAGGAAAAGCAGTATCATTATTAGTCTAAAGAAGAAAAAGTACTTTCTGACAGAAAATATGAGATCTTAGAATTCCCTATGGGTTTAGTGGCCCATGTAAACCAACTCAACTGACCTGAATCAAAACATCATTGTGGTGATATTTATGTCATTGATCTCTGCTGATTGCCAGATGTCTTATTCCTACTGTGAAATATTCATGATAAAATTATTTCCTCCAGAAAGTTTGTGTGTTTATATGCCTATTGGAATTTATTAACATATGACCACAAATTAATTTATTGGCCTAATAAAATAGTACCTAATAAAAAACAGAGGTTTGACCTTTAATATGAAATAAGTAATTTTTAGGTGTGCATAATAAACATAAGATAAGCTGTTCTGGGGAGAGATAAAGGTAAGCATAAGAAAATCAATCTCCATTCTAAATAAAAGTAAATAAAATGGATGAGATTCTATGATTTTTCAATATCCTGGCTGCCGGGAGCCAGCGTGGGAATCCCACCCGTGAAACGGTCACGTGGCAGAAATCCGATGGGCAAGGTGATTCGAATTTCAGAGATTCCCCCTGAGTTTCCCTGAGCATCTACACCCCCCAAAAATAAGGAAACCCAAATATGCCTGCTGCCAGGAGCCAGCGTNTTTCTCCACTTAATTTTCCTACTACACTATTTCTTCCTAATCTAATCTTCTGTTAATAAATAAACACTTTAAAGACGCCTACGACGTCCACGCTTCGAATTTCCTGGACCCGCCGGGGCTGGACCCCGGCACCTGGCCTATTCCCACAAAATTAAGATAAAGAAGAGAACTGTCTAGGGTTTTGCTTATAATCTGTGATAACTACCCTCAAGATGATTTTCAATTATTTCTTCCATCTGGTATCCATTTCCTTGAGTAGTTCTCTCCTCTACTGAAGAGAATCGACTTGTGGAACAAACAGGATATTATAGGAATAACAGAGTATGACTTCTGAATCCAGGTCCTTAAGGTGACTGAAGTTTCCCCTATGCCTTCTGTTGGATGGCTCACTCTGGGGAAACCAGCTACACTAAGGAAAGGTCAACATAACGAGGAACTTGAGATTTCCTACCAACAATTAGCACTAACTTGCCAGGCGAGTAAACGAGCCATATAGGAAGCAGATATATCAGTCCAAGTTAATTATCATATGACTGCATCCATGCCAACATCTTGACTGACCCTCATGAGAAACTCAGAGCTAGAATGACTTAGCTAAACTATTCTTGAATTTGTGACACTGAGAAACCATGGAGTGATAAATGTTTATTGCTCTTTTAAACTACATTTTGAGGTAATTTGTTAGGCAGCAATAAATAATACATAAATAATAAGTAAAACATCCATTTAGAAGTACACTGCGGTAGGGAGGGACATAAAAAACATTTAAGTAGTCATATTTTTCTAGTCTATTTCCACCATAAATATGCAAACAAAGGTTTCAAGGTTGAAACATAAAGGCTATCGTAGAGTTGCTTTCTAAGGCATTTTTCATTGAACCTATCTATGACTCCACTAAGTGTACTAGTCGAGTCAATTGTCATTGATGTTCAGTTGTTGAGTCATGTCCCGCTCTTTGCAGTCCTGTGAAGTGCAGCACTCCAGGCTTCCCTGTCCTTCACTATCTCCCAGAGTTTGCTCAAACTCAAGTCCATTGAGTTGGTGAGGCCATTCAACCATCCTATCCTCTGTTGCTCCATTCTCCTCCTGCCCTCAATCTTTCCCAGAATCGGGGTGTTTTCTAGTGAGTTAGCTCTTTGTAAAGGAGCCCAAACTTAGGGAAAGACTGACACAGGATATTTGAAAATAAAATAAATATACTTAATCTTCCCAATCCTTCATGCTCTTCTCAATGGGGAGATAAACCATTACAGTGTCGGGGAAAATGCTTCCCCAAAAGTCTCCAATTGGAAAATTCTAAAATTCATTTAACTAGTGTAAATACGTTTGAACATCAAAATCAGTTCACATAAAACTAGACTAAGTCTATAAAAGACAGCCAGAATTTGAACATCGTGTAATTTATGTACTGCAATCAATTGAGCTTATTGACTATTAAACACTAGATGGTGGATTATGCAAGAGTTTAAAAACTGATTAAAAAGTTCAAAATTGTTTCCCAAAGAAATTCATTGATTTTATTGCTATTGATTTAACCTGAAGCAGTCCATATGTAAACACTACTGTATTTTCAACTTATAAAATAGGCAGCTTAAATGAGAGATTAAAGTACATTGATCAATTGCTCAAGAAGTCTAAGTTTTATGAAAGAGTTATAACAAACCCAGTGAAACTATACATTTCTGTAACTTTAGAAGTCAAATTATATTTTAAGCTATATGTCACTCTGTCAACAGCTATTATAAATGATAGTAACTTAATGATAACCTTTGAAAGGCATATGTTTGTAATGGTTTAAAAATATATTTCAACAATGGATGTCAACAATGGTTGCCAACTGATTCATTCCCTAATCAGATTTTCACTGGTTTCATTTTTCACAGTTTTATGATCTTTATCTCTTAAAAGACAAATCAATATGCAATTACTATAGTTGCTTGTGGTTTGTTTTTGTAGAGATTGCATTACCTTGTAAGTAACCCAAATTTTTATTGAAATATCCCCAATGATATAGATTAAAAAAAAACCAATATTTTTTCATAAAAACATGACATTTAAACCTTTACAAGTGTCTGAGGGGAATTTTCACTAACTGGAACAGAGTTCTCAAAGTGTGGTCTCTGAATCACCAGCACTAGCACTACCTGGGCATCTGTTGTGAATGTAAACTGCTGGACCCCAATCTAGACATACAGAATGTGAAACCTCATAAAGATGGCTCAGCAATCTTTCAATAAGTCACCATTGTACCTACTTGTGGCTGATTCATGTCAATGTATGGCAAAGTGAATACAGTATTGTAAAGCCAAACAAACTAAAAAATAAAAATTTAAACTTAAAAAAATAATAAGTTATCGTTGTGATTCAGAAAATGGTAAAGGTTGAGTACAAATGAGAACATTTAAAAAAAAATACTGTACACAATCAAAGCTATGAATGCTTATTGGCAAAAAACAAAAACAAACAAAAAAAAACTTACATTCCAGAAATAAATAGGAAGAAGTTTTGGCTTAGATTCACTAACCATTCCTAATTCAGAAATACAGAAAATTTTACTCCAGCCACAATGTCCCTGTGATTTCCCAGGTAAGAATACTGGAGTGGGCTGCCATTTCCTTGTCCAGGATATTTTCCTGAACCAGGGATCAAACCTGTGTCTTCTGTATTGGCAGGCAGATTGTTTACCACTGAGCCACTAGGGAAGCTAAGTAAGAATAAAAGCAAACCTAAAATCTTACATTCCAGAGACTCACACGAGCTTAAGAAAACTTTCTTAAAACAACGACCAAAGATCTCTGTTGCATCAAGAAACAATCTAACAATTTTAATCAAATTTTAGTTTTTAAACCTTAACCTGATTTTTGCTGCAGGTACATTCAAAAAGGCACCTCATTAGTTTTCTTCTCAATACCCCAAAATATCTTCAGTGTTCCTTTCATCTGTTCCTATGAAAGGGTCCTTCACTTACTTCTTTATATCAAGTATCTGGAAACTAGATTAGTGCCTGATATGTTGCAGAAAATTCTTAAAGAGATGGAAAAACCAGAACACCATATATGATTCCTGAGAAACCTGTCTACAGGTCAAGAAGCAACAGCTAGACCCGGACATGGAACAATGGACTGGTTCAAATAGGGAAATGAGTATATCAAGGCTGTATATTATCACCTTGCTTATGTAACTTATACACAGAGTTTATCATATGAAATGCCAGGCTGGATGAAGTATAAGCTGGAATCAAGATTGCTGGGACAAACATCAATAACCTCAGATATGCAGATGACACCACCCCTATGGCAGAAAGTGAAGAGGAACTAAAGAGCCTCTTGATGAAACTGAAAGAGGAGAGTGAAAAAGCTGGCTTAAAATTCAATATTCAAAAAAGCGAAGATCATGACATCCAGTCCTACCACTTCACGACAAATAGAAGAGGAAAAAATGGAAACATGACAGACTTTATTTTCTCGGACTCCAAAATCATGGTGGAGAGTGACTACAGCTGTGAAATTAAAAGATGCTTCCTCCTTGGAAGAAAAGCTGTCATAAATCTAAACTGTGTGCTAAAAAGCAGAGATATCACTTTCCTGACAAAGGTCTGTATAGTGAAAGCTATGTTTTTTTCAGTAGTCACATATGGATGTGAGAGTTGGACCATAAAGCAGGCTGAGCTCTGAAGAATTGATGCTTTGGAACTGTGGTTTTGGAGAAGACCTTTGAAAGTTCCTTGGACAGCGAGGTGATTGAACCAGTCCATCCTAAAGGAAATCACACCAGAATATTCCTCAGAAAGACTGATGCTGTAGCTGAAGCTCCAATCCTTTGGCCACCTGACGCGAAGAGCTGACTCAGTAGAAAAGTCTGATGGTGGGAAAGACTGAGAACAGGGAGAGCAGGCAACGACAGTGGATAAGATGGTTGGATGGCATCACCAACTCAATGGACATGAGTTTGAGCCTACTCTGAGAAATAGCGAAGGACAGGGAAGGCTGGTATGCTGCAGTCTCCAGGGTTGCAAAGAGTCAGAGATGACTGAGCACTGAACTACAGCATTGTAGACAGAATAAATATGTGTGGAATGAAGGAATAAATGAGGTGAATAAATGCTCGGCTTGTCTGTCTCACTTTTCACCGAGTTCTTCTGAACTATTATTGTACTGGACACGTGGTGGGAATGCAACAAATTTTGGGTCAATTAAAAATTTTGCTAATTTACTGAGACTACTTTTCTCTGTCTTAAATTTTCCTTTAAATTAAAAAAAAAATAAAGTTATTAGATACTTAGTCATTTATATGTACTGAAATAGCTTTGCCCCTCTATGTAATTGCTTTCTATAATTCTGACCAGACCCTGACAAGTTTCACATTTCTGCTTTTTTATAACCCTTGAAGCCTCCCTGATTCACTCATAGAGAGAAGGCTCTGACTGCAAACAGGTGTAAGAGAAATTATCATAAAATTTGAGATGTTTCCTTATTTTGTTCTTCTCTATTATTTTAAAACATATGTTATCCAATTTATAGGATTTTAGAAATAAAGTAATGGGACTAAAAGTATGTTGTTTGGCCAGGCATAATATTAAGCATTTTATAATGTTCTGAAATAATTTTTAATCCTCCCTTTTTATAATACAGGAAAACAAGTGTCTGAAAATATCAGTAATTTGTCTACGGTGAAGTCATCAGCATGTTTTACATCTAAGAACTTTACTTAAGTCTATTTGATTCCTCTAACAGATGAATTATTTCTTGCTGTGTAATAACACTAGTGCCTTAGAACAGTCAACATTCAAGAGTTTCTACAATTCTATCATACATGTCACTGATGGTTCTTTCAGTCTAGGCTGGATTCTAGATTCTAGCTCATCTTGATTGTCAGTTGGTGGCTTGACTGACTCTACTCAGTATAAACCTCATTCACAGGCCCAGCAGTTGGCCATCAACCACAGTGCCTCAGTTTTTTTTTTTTTTTTTAATTAATTTATTTTTTATTTTACTTTATTTTACCTTACAATACAGTATTGGTTTCGCCATATATCAACATGAATCCGCCACGGGTGCTTCTTTACATGGACTTTCCATCAGGCTGGCTCAGGCTGTTCATGTGATTATATCAGAATTCCAAGTTCAAAAAGAGAGCAAGCCCCAGTACATACTTTTAAACTTCTGCTTGCATCATGTTTGATATCTCATTGACATAGAGAACACATTAAACTCAGAATGATTGCAATCATGTCATATGGCAGAGCCTAGATTCAAAGAAAGGAGAATCTTTCTACTATACAGTTGTTAGAATAAGGTCTGAATTGTGTTTTTATCCAAATAATTTCAATTGCGCATACTCAAGATACAATTAAATTCCTGGAAGTATAACTGAGAGACATTCAATATACTCATGGAAGGAGACCAAAGTTTGATAATTATTTGTTTGGAGACATATATAATTACTCAAAAATATGTTTAATCGATTCATTTACATTTTAATAAAAATTTACAAAACTTATGCTGACATACTTTCTTAGTGAAATGATTTGGATCCTAATTTATTTTTCTATAATATTGTATACTTTATTTTCATAAGGATTGTCTTATGTTTCCAAAAGTTTATGAAAAGTAGTAATTGAGGAGTGAAAACCATTCTATAGTCAAAAGAGTTGTTGATTAAAATATATTCCCTATACAAATATTTTGGTTGGTGGTCGGTCAGTATGCTTGAGAGCACAGTGTAACATGAAAACCTTTCACTGTTTTATTTCCGATGTATACAATGTATTTTTGCTATACCAAGTACAGTAAGAATAGAATTAGAACACCGTCACTTGGCCAGTCAAATCAATGTTTGGAAGCAGGACACAGCTTGCTATGAAGAAGACATAAAAGTCTTAGCATAGCACTATGGAGAAGGAAGACTAATGCTTATTTACGAAACTTGGAAACAGATTACCTTATTAGTGAATAGCATCACATGATCAGATAACTGCTATATTCACACAGGTATATTATCTGTTTCCACTTTTACTTTTTATAATATTTATTTATTTGGCTTTGCTGGGTCTTCATTGTCACATTTGGGCTCTTTAGTCACAGCATGCAAAATCTCCTGACAAGGGATAAAACCCAGGTCCCCTAAATTGGGAGCATAGAGTCTTAGCCACTGGACCGCTGGGGAAGCACTTGTTTCTGCTTTTATATTCACCATACAGCCCTTTTTGTATTTAACAGTGATTGCTTTATGATCACTATTAACTTGTTTCAACTCATTTTAAACCTGTTAATTTTTTCTAGTGAGTCTCCAAAATTCTAGATCTAGAATGTGCTTTGAAGTTAGAAAGACTGATAAACATCTTTCTATCTGGATCTAAAAGGACAAATTAGGTAATGATCATTTAATTTACATATCTCTTCGTCACAATATTCTTACCAATAACCATCCTCTGTCATATTAAAATATAAATTGATTTATAAATGATGATTTATACACTTGCCTAAAGAGTAATACAACTTATTGACATGAAGACTGATTTGCAAACCTCCTTAAATATCAATCCATAGGTGCAATGATAATTGGATAATATATTATGATTTTTTTTCTAAAATGGTTTATAAGATATAGTAACTTTGATAACCAAGGTAGATGCTATATCACAAAATATTTATTTCAACTAGAGCTTGGTCTATAGTTCAATATGGTTTGAATAATTTTACATAACCACAGGCTGTGTCTTTTCTAAATAAAGCACATATTTTATAGTACATCTTCTTGCCAGATCAGATGATAAGCCATATTCAAATCACAAAATCCTCTTATATAAACAGGCTGTTACTATAGTGCCAGATTATGACTTTCCAGTTACCATATGTTTCTAAATGTTTATTTAAGATTTTAGAAACAGTGTAGCCTTTTCCTGAAAGCAATCAAATAAAATAAACCTTTATTTTGGTAATATTTGAAAGCACAAATGCTAGAAAGTAGATGAAAAATAATCTTTAAATCTCAGCTTGATGGAATAGAATTATAGTATTTTGACCAGAAAAAAATGAAATGTACTTGAAAACATTTAGGTACACAATCAATATAAAAAAATAAAGGTAGTAAGAACAGTGTCACCAGAAGAACATTTCTGTTTCTTTTATGAAAGTGTCAGTGTACAGCAACAATACTGGAAGCCTCAAACTGCTTTCATTAAAAAAAAAAAAAAAAAACAGTTTTCAGAGGGCTTTCTTTTTTCTCAATGCATAATATAAAATTGTCAGAGATATCTTCTTTAAGCTCTACGTCATGTTTTCTCCAATAATTAAAGGAATAGATCCCAGTGCTCATGACAGTCGCCTCTTTTAATCAGGGTTATATTCCTATTTTGATCATATCTGAAGTACAGAATTCTGGAATAGTATAAATCTGTATAACTGTACTTAAGTTTGAAGCTTGTTTACGTGTTTGACTTTCTTCTTCTATATTGTATCTGATACTCAGTAGTTTCCATCATTGATCCTTAAAAAGAACTCTTTACAGTTTTTTCTTGTCTAAAATTGTGAAACAGTTTTATCACCATTACTCACTGTATCTTAAAGTGGAAAAGAAAAAATGTTTAAATATTCATATATTATTTCATATATCTAATAGCCATAGGATAAGGAGGGGAATGCTTGGTGTTTTAATTGCATCTCTGCATGAGCACAAACATTGTAAGAGATGTTTATTTTATTGTTTGGTGAAGAAAAAAATGGAGCCATTTTGAAAAATGTTTTTCTTAACATTCTTGAATATATAAAATGCTTCTTTTATAGTTTTCAAGTTATGCTAGCCTTTGACTTAAAAGTCAGAGAATTAAGCAAAGACAAATAAAAAATACATTTTAGGAAAAAATCTATATGATTAAAGACTAACTTCTGTGAAAGTTTATTTACTAGAAAAATTTTTTTAAAATTCCTTTTCTCTAATTTGTAAATACATGGACACATGTACATTTATCTGAAAAGAAATTGTGGATTCGGAAACTGAAATATCTCACAGAAGCCTTCCAAAATAATGGGTGGAGATATTCATAGCTAAGAAGGCATCCCTAAAAAGTCACTGTCTAGATGCCATATGAAAATGATATGCTAAGAACAGAAATGCTATTTTATATATGGTAGTGCATATTTGTTGATTCCAATTTAACTCTTCTCCTCAGCATCCAGGCTTGGTAATCATAAATTTGTTCTCACCATCGATGACTCTGTTTTGTAAATAAGTTCACTAGTACCACTTTTTTTAGATTCCACATACAATATTGCCTTTCTCTGTCTGACTTAGTTTACTCAGTATGACAATCACTAGGTCCATCATATTGCTGCAAATGCCATTATTTCATTCTTTTTTATGACTAATATTCCACAGTATATATGTACTACATCCTCTTTATCCATTATCTGCCAATGGACATATATACATAACTCATTCATTTTGCTGTACAGCAGCAACTAACAGAACATTATAAATCAATTATATTCCAATAACAATTAATTTAAAAGTTAAAAAAAATCAGAGGTTTTGGAGAAAAGGCATGAGGAAAACAGAGCAGACTGAGTCTATGGCAATATTTCTGCAATTTTAACTTAAGGAAATTGTGAACACATTTCAAGCAATAAAAGGCATTTGGTCATCACTGATTTATTTGTTAAAAATTAATTTACCCAAGGATATTAAATAAGAAAACACAGTTTTTGATTAATTTTCCATAAACCACAATTTTCTATTATTCATTTTATTTTCAGTTTACTATAATGATTTTCATAAGGGTCAATATCTTTCTCTGTCAATTTTAATATAAAATTTTATATATGAGTACTTTTTCTTGCTTATGTCAAATTTTTATAATTATAGCCTTTGCCAAAGTGAGGCTGCTTTTCCATTTCCTCTTCATTATCTTCCTATCCTCTGCTCTCTCTTCTGTCCTTTTATTCATATCAAATCAAATATTCCTGACTCATTTGTAACAAATAAAAATGTTCCAAGAAATTATCATCTCCATTCAGTTCAGTTCAGTTCAGTCGCTCAGTCGTGTTTGACTCTTTGCAACCCCATGAATCGCAGTAGCCCAGGCCTCCCTGTCCATCACCAGCTCCTGGAGTTGACTCAGACTCACGCCCATCGAGTCCCTGATGCCATCCAGCCATCTCATCCTCTGTCGTCCCCTTCTCCTCCTGCCCCCAATCCCTCCCAGGATCAAAGGCTTTTCCAATGAGTCAACTTTTTGCATGAGGTGGCCAAAGTACTGGAGTTTCAGCTTTAGCATCATTCCTTCCAAAGAAATCCCAGGGCCCATCTCCTTCAGAATGGACTGGTTGGATCTCCTTGCAGTCCAAGGGACTCTCAAGAGTCTTCTCCAACACCACAGTTCAAAAGCATCAATTCTTTGGTGCTTAGCCTTCTTCACAGTCCAACTCTCACATCCGTACATGACTACTGGAAAAACCATAGCCTTGACTAGACGGACCTTAGTCAGCAAAGTAATATCTCTGCTTTTGAATATGCTATCTAGGTTGGTCATAACTTTCCTTCCAAGGAGTAAGTGTCTTTTAATTTCATGGCTGCAATCACTATCTGCGGTGATTTCAGAGCCCCCCAAAAATAAAGTCTGACACTGTTTCCACTGTTTCTCCATCTATTTCCCATTAGGGCAGGAATTTATGGCCACTTTTGCCCAGTGACTTAATTGCTTCTGCTTCTACAAATGTCTGTCACAGAAAGCATTCAAAGCTATTCAGACAAATTTCAATTACATATCATATATGACAGTGTACAGTTTAAACTTGTGTCAGTTTCATGTTATTTCCCCACAAAATTAAATAAATATTTGATAATTTTATCTATGTTTTAGAGTAGAGTTAATCTGAAACACAATACAGGCAAAATACCACAAAGTAGTGGATTCAAGTCACTAGGGTGAAAATACCCTGAGTCTTGCTAAGTCATGTCTGAATAGGCCAATCTAACTGCAAAGAGAAGTGAATAAATGACTTTCCCTGTTTTCTGGGGAAGAATGTATTTATCACATATTTCAGAATACATTAAGATGCTTCATAGTACAGGATACTTTCTCTACTGAAAGTGCTCCCTATACAATACTTTGGTTGACTTTTTCTTGTACTTCAGATCTCAGTTCAAATGTCAGTTTTGAGAGAATTCTATTGTCATTTTCCCAAATAAAGAAATTTCCTACCTCCTTGTTATTTTCCATCACTTAATATCTTCAGATTACTATATTAATAAATGCACGCACAGATACACATGCATGCATGCATCTGTATGTTTGGTTTATAATGATGCCTTCCACACTACAAGTTAAATTCATGAAGGTCATACAGAATCATTTTCTGCTTATTTCAGTTGTATCCTCAGCATCTATATAATGGACGGTCAAATGAAATTATGGTAAGAAAGTGAAGAAAGCACACTTAAGTTGAAACAACAAGCTCCACACTGGTGAAGTTGTCTTTATTGAGTTATTTTTCCTTTGATGCTAGCAATGTGGAAGGTACTCAACTAATATTTATTGGTTTGAATCAAGAGGTCCCCAATAGTATCATCTCTTAAAGGGGTCTATTTCTTTGGTATATTTCCCTTGGGTAAAAATATAATAACTTCCTGATTAAAAGTTTCTCCTTCTTTCTGTTAATTGCCTTTTGTTGGCCTGCAATTCTCTAAAGCTACAGCAAGCCCCCAAATAATTATATCTGGATCATGGAATGAATTACAGCCTATCTTAATGGTCTAATGTGGAGAATGTGAAATAAAGAGCATCAGCCAGTTGAAAACTTAGTCAAGATCTAAAATAAAGTATGCTGTTGCTCAGTTGCTAAGTCATGTCTGAATCTTTGCGACAGCATGAACTGCAGTACAACAGGCTTCCCTGTCCTTTGCTATCTTCTGGAATTTGCTCAAACATGTGCATTGCATCAGAGATGCCATCCAACAGTCTTATCCTCTGTTGCCCTCGTCACCTCCTATCCTCAATCTTTTTGATAGATAACTCCTAAAAAGCAGATTCTGCTACAAAGTTGAAAGTGAAAGTCACTCAGTCATGTCTGACCCTTTGTGACCCCATGGACTATATAGCCCATGGAATCCTCCAGGTCAGAATACTGGAGTGGGTAAACTTTTCCTTCTCCAGGGGATCTTCGCAACACAGGGATCAAATCAGCCACATTTAATTTAATTCAAATTCTGGCTCTTACCCTCATTGCATGAGTGCATATGTATTAAGTCACTTTAGTCATGTCAGACTCTTTGCAATCCTATGAACTATAGACTGCCAAGCTGCTCTGTCCATGGAGATTCTCCAGGAGAGAATACTGGACTGGGTTGCCATGCACTCCTCCAGGGGGTCTGACCAAGGAATCAAACTATCATCTCTTATGTCTCCTATGTCTACCACATTGGCAGGTTGGTTCTTTACCATTAGCGCCACATGGGAAGTGCCCCTCCCATCATTAGATATAAGATTTTCAGCAACTTAACTTGGTCACATGTTGTACCATAGTCTGCTTCTCTGTAAAATATTATAGTAGCTACTCATACATATTTAGTGAATATTAAATAACTTTATGGGGCTTCCATGGTAGGGAACTATATAGATAGTTGGTAACAGCAGCTGTGAGGAGATACCTCATGTCCAACATAAGGAACAGTGGCTGTGCTTTGCTGGAGCAGCCATGAAGAGATACCCCACGTCCAAGGTAAGAGAATCCCCAGTAAGAGGGTAAGCACGGAGAGAGGACATCAGAGGGCAGAAAGACTGAAAGCACAATCACAGAAAACTAACCAACCTAATCACATGGACCACAGCCTTGTCTAACTCAATGAAATTAAGCCATGCCATGTAGGGCCACCCAAGAAGGACAGGTCATGGTAGAGAGTTCTGACAAAATGTGGTCCACTGGAGAAGGAAATGGCAAACCACTTCAGTATTCTTGCCTTGAGAACTCCATGAGCTGTATGAAAAGGTTAAAAAGGTAGGACACTGAAAGATGAACTCCCCAGGTCAGTAGGTGCCCAATAGGCTACTGGAGATCAGTAGAGAAATAACTTCAGAAAAAATGAAGAGATGGAGCCAAAATGAAAACAACACCTGGTTGTGGATGTGACTGGTGATGGAAGTAAAGTCCAATGCCGAAAAGAGCAATATTGCATAGGAACCTGGAATGTTAGGTCCATTAATCAAAGCAAATTGGAAGTGGTCAAACAGGAGATGATAAGAGTGAATGTTGACATTTTAGGAATCAGTGAACTAAAATGGACTGGAATGGGTGAATTTAACTCAGATGACCATTATATATACTACTGTGGGCAAGAATCCCTTAGAAGAAATGGAGTAGCCCTCATAGTCAATAGGAGTCTGAAATGCAGTACTAGGATACAATCTCAAAAATGATACAATGATACAATGGTTCCAAGGCAAACCATTCAATATCATGGTAATCCAAATCTATGTCCTGATCAGTAGTAATGTTGAAGAAGCTGAAGTTGAATGGTTCTACGAAGGCCTACAAGACCTTTTAGAACTAATACCCCAAAAGATATCTTGTTCATTATAGGGGACTGGAATGCAAAAGTAGAAAGTCAAGAAGCACCTGGAGTAACAGGCAAATTTGGTCTTGGAGTACAGAATGAAGCAGGGCAAAAGCTAATAGAGTTTTGCCAAGAGGCCTCACTGGTCACAGAAAACACCCACTTCTAACAACACAAGAGAAAACTCTACACATGGACATCACAAAATGGTCAACACCAATAACAGATTGATTATATTCTTTGCAGCCAAAGATGGAAAACTTCTATATAGTCAGCAAAAACAAGACGGGGAGCTGTCTGTGGCTCAGATCATGAACTCCTTACTACAAAATTCAGACTTAAATTGAAGAAAGTAGGTAAAACCAATAGACCATTCAGGTATGACCTAAATCAAATCCCTTATGATTATACAGTGGAAGTGAAAAATAGATTCAAGGGATTAAATCTGATAGACAGACTGCCTGATGAACTATGGAAGGAGGTTAGTGACACTTATAGGAGACAGAAATAAAGACCATCCAAATGCGAAGAGTAAAATGGCTGTCTGAGGAGGCCTTACAAATAGTTGTGAAAAGAAGAGAAGCGAAAGCAAAGAAGAAAAGGAAACATATACTCATTTGCATGCAGACTTCCAAAGAATAGTAAAGAGATAAGAAAGTCTTTCTCAGTGACCAGTGCAAAGAAATATAGGAAAATAATAGAATGGGAAAGATTAGAGATCTCTTCAAGAAAATTAAAGATACCAAGGGAATATTTCATGCAAAAATGGGCTCAGGAAAGGACAGAAATGGTATGGCCCTAACAGAAGCAGAAAATATTAAGAAGCAGCAGCAAGAATACACAGAAGAACAATGCAAAAAAGATCTTCATGACCCAGATAATCACGATGGTGTGATCACTCACCTAGAGCCAGACATCCTGGAATGCTAAATCAAGCAGCTCTTAGGAAGCATCTCTACAAACAAAGCTAGTGGAGGTGGTGGAATTCCAGTTGAACTATTTCAAATTCTAAAAAGTGATGCTGTGAAAGTGCTTCACTCAATATGCCAGCAACTTTGGAAAACTCAGCGGTGGCCACAGGACTGGGAAAGATCAGTTTTCATTCCAATCCCAAAGAAAGGCAATGTCAAAGAATGCTCAAATTACTCCATAATTGAACTCATCTCACAGGCTAGCAATGTAATGCTCAAAATTCTCCAATCTAGGCTTCAGCAATACATGAAACATGAACTTCCAGATTTTCAAGCTAGTTTCATAAAAGGCAGAGGAACCAGAGACAAATTGCCAACATCTGCTGGATCATCAAAAAAGCAAGGGAGTTCCAGAAAAACATCTATTTCTGCTTTATTGAATATGCTAAAGCCTTTGATGTTGTGGATCACAACAAACTGTGAAAAATTCAGAAACAGATGGGATTACCAGAGCACATGACCTGCCTCTTGAGAAATATCTATGCAGGTCAGGAAGCAACAGTTAGAACTGGATGTGGAACAGACTGGTTCCAAATAGGAAAAGGACTACATCAAGGCTATATATTGTCACGCTGTTTATTTAACTTATATTCAGAGTACCTCATGAGAAACGCTAGGGTGGAAGAAGCACAAGCTGGAATCAAGATTGCTAGGAGAAATATCAATATGCTCAGATATGCAGATGACACCACCCTTATGGCAGAAAGTGAAGAGGAACTTAAAAGCCTCTTGATGAAAGTGAAAGAGGAGAGTGAAAAAGTTGGCTTAAAGCTCTCCATTCAGAAAACGAAGATCATGACATCTGGTCCCATCACTTCATGGGAAATAGATGGGGAAACAGTGGAAACAGTGGCAGACTTTTTTTGGAAGTGGGCCTCCAAAATGACTGCAGATGGTGATTGCAGCCATGAAATTAAAAGATGCTTCCTCCTTGGAAGGAAAGTTACGACCAACCTAGATAGCATATTCAAAAGCAGAGACATTACTTTTCCAACAAAGGTCTGTCTAGTCAAGGCTATGGTTTTTCCAGTGGCCATGTATGGATGTTAGAATTGGACTGTAAAAAAGCTGAGTGCTGAAGAACGATGCTTTTGAACTGTGGTGTTGGTGAAGACTCTTAAGAGTCCCTTGGCCTGCAAGGAGATCCAAGCAGTCCATCCTAAAGGAGATCAGTCCTGGGTGTTCATGGAAGGACTGATGCTGAGGCTGAAACTCCAAAATTTTGGCCACCTCATGGGAAGAGTTGACTCATTGGAAAAGACCCTGATGCTGGGAGGGATTGAGGGCAGTAGGAAAATGGGACGACAGAGGATGAGATGGCTGGATGGCATCACCACCGACTCGATAGACATGAGTCTGTGTGAACTCCAGGAGTTGGTGATGGACAGTGAGGCCTGGGGTGCTGTGATTCATGGGGTCGCAAAGAGTCAGACACAACTGAGCGACTGAACTGATCGATAGATAGCATGTTGTTAGTAAAGCCTTTGACTGTGTGGATCACAAGAAACTATGAAATATTCTTCAAGGAATGGGAAGACCGGAACACCTTATCTGATTCCTGAGAAATCTGTATGCATGGCAAGAAGCAACTGTTGGAATCAGACGTGGAACAACAGACTGTCTCCAAATTCAGAAAAGTATACATCAAGGCTATAGATTTTCACCCTGTTTATTTAACATCTATGCAGAGTATATCATGTGAAATTCCAGGCTGGATGAAATGCTCAAGGTGGAATCAAGATCGCTGGGAGAAATATCAATAACCTCAGATAGGCAGATGGAAACACCCGTATTGTAGAAAGCAAAGAGGAACTAAAGAGCATCTTGATGAAGATGAAAGTGTAGAGTGAAAAAGCTGACTTAAAACTCAATACCGAACAAAACAAAGATCATGGCATGTGGTTCCATCACTTCATGGCAAATAGATGGGGAAACAATGTAAACAGTGACAGACTTTATTTTCTTGGGCACCAAAATCACNTAAAGAGCATCTTGATGAAGATGAAAGTGTAGAGTGAAAAAGCTGACTTAAAACTCAATACCGAACAAAACAAAGATCATGGCATGTGGTTCCATCACTTCATGGCAAATAGATGGGGAAACAATGTAAACAGTGACAGACTTTATTTTCTTGGGCACCAAAATCACTGTGGATGGTGATTGCAACAATGAAATTAAAAGAAGCTTGTTCCCTGAAATAAAAGCTATGACAAACCTATATCAGTTCAGTTCAGTTCAGTTCAGTCACTCAGTTGTGTCCGACCCTTTGTGACCCCATGAATTGGAGCACTCCAGGCCTCCCTGTCCATCACCAACTCCTGGAGTTCACTCACAGTCACGTCCATCGAGTTGGTGATGCCATCCAGCCATCTCATCTTCTGTCATTCCCTTCTCCTCCTGCCCGCGATTCCTCCCAGCATCAGAGTCTTTTCAAGTGAGTCAACTTCTTACATGAGGTGTCCAAAGTACTGGAGTTTCAGCTTTAGCATCAATCCTTCCAAAGAAATCCCAGGGCTGATCTCCTTCAGAATGGACTGGTTGGATCTCCTTGCAGTCCAAGGGACTCTCAAGAGTCTTCTCCAACACCACAGTTCAAAAGCATCAATTCTTCAGTGCTCAGCTTCCTTCANAAGATCATGGCATCTGATCCCATCACTTCATGGGAAATAGATGGGGAAATAGTGGAAACAGTGTCAGACAAACCTATATACAGTGTACTAAAAAAGCAGAGACATTACTTTGTCTACAAAGGCCCTTATAGTCAAAGCTATGGTTTTTCCAGTAGTCATGTATGGATGTGAGTGTTGGACCATAAAGAAGGCTAAGCTCTGAAGAACTGATGGTTTCTAACTGTGGTGCTAAACAAGACTCTTGAGAGCACCTTGGACTACAAGGAGATCAAACCAGTCAATCTTAAAGGAAATGAACTCTGAATTTCCATTGGAAGGAATGACACTGAATCTGAAGCACCAATACTCTGGCCACCTGATGTGAAGAGCCAACTCATTGAAAATTACCCTTATGCTGGGAAAGATTTAAGGCAGGAGGAGAAGGGGGAGACAGGGGATAAGATGGTTAGATGGCCTCACTGACTCAATGGACATGAGTTTGAGCGAACTCCAGGAGATGGTGAAGGAAAGAGATACTTGGTGTACTGCTGTCCATGGTATTACAAAGAGCTGGACATGACTGAAGCACTGAACAAGAACAACAATATCTATTTCTTTTAAATTTATACTCCGAGAAGGAAACTTCTAGAAAAAGACTGGAGAAAGTTAATTCTGAGGGAAAAGTGTGATCATCTTATATCTTGGCTCTTCTATATTATCTATATATTAACAACAGTTTCAAGTTTTTTAACTTCTGTTTATCTTAGCTTATCTATGAAATTGATTTTATAGTAATGCTGCCTACTTCATAGGGATTTCATTAATTATGAAAAGAAAGCTACTAAAATAGGGCCAAGTACATAGTGACATTCTTAAAAAGTGAGCTATTTTGATAGTGCTGCTGCTCTTGATCCTAGAAAGGCATCCAAAATACACAGCAAAATTTGAAGGGTAGTGTGGTAAGATTACTGGTCAATTTTTATTTTTGACTTTATGAATACTTTTAATGTAGTGTTTATAAAAACTTTTATTTCTAGATAAAAAAGGAAATATTTGAACATGAAACTTTTCTGACTGCCAATGTTTCATTAGAAAGAAACAATTATTCATGAATGTATCTTACTAGATTCCTGTCAAATTCATTTAGTCATTAGGTTCAGTTGTCATTTGCACCAGTTGGCTTATGGTTGGAAGTATGATGAGACTTTCTTGTTAATCTGAAGAGGCTACTTTAAAGTCCATTCATTACAATTTTAGATTTGATATGCTTTATTTCCGTATTGGAACAACTGTTTTCTTTTTTTCCTTATTACAAAAAAAATTAAAATTACTTCTGTCTAGAGATTTAGATGATGAATGGCAACTTCAAGTTAAAATAGGGTAGGTATAAAAAATGAAAAAAGAATATGAAGGGAGATATAAATTAAAGTCTTTGTAAAATAAGTTATTGATTTCTAGAAGGTTGCTAGGCAACCATTGTGGAGAAAATTGCATAAACACTTCTTTTGATTTTAATGAGTTGCATAAAAAATAATGCAGTAGTACGATGCATATTCTTGTTTAATATTAGCCATAATCTTTTTTCTTAGTGATAAAGAATACTAAAATACTAAACCTTTGCTTTTTTACATATCATATTATCTAGGTTAGTACTTCTATAAAGTAATTTGAAAGCTTGGATACCAGTACATAATTATCAGGAAAAATCACTTAAGGTTATTTTTATATCTAATCCATGGCAATAAAGTTGCCGTCCAGTCAGCAAAACCTTGGCATAACCTTTATTCCGTTCAGAAAATTCCATTAATTCTAATTGTTGCAGACTTAATGAAAGTGTGATTCAATATTCTCTAACTGACCTTGGACCATTTCCTTTAAGGGGCGGCCATGTGACCAATAAAGATATATGAGTCAATTTGACTTTAAATATTTAAACTCACACATACCTTAAATTCTAAACAAAAGAAACATAAAATTATCTTGTATTTAGTAAGTTTTGTAAGAAATCCAGCATAAACCTCTAAAGCATATAACTAAACCAAACATTTACACATTTGTGTGTGTTTGTGTGCTTATGTGCATTGAGTTTTTAAGATAAAAGAGTTTAGGCTATGCTGAAGGTAGAGAGAAAGAGGTTGAAAAACACAAAAAACACCACTTTTTGATTATTTCCATAGAATTAGTTTCACATGCTCCTAAAACCTTATTATTCTCTATATTTTTAAAAATGTATTTTAAATATTACAGTTTAACAAAATTCTTCACTTAACCTGAAAACTTGCTTCTTCCTGACAACACCAGCTTCTTTAAGGTCCCTTAATATAAGCTCATTTACATTTTCACTGAAAGTGTTGTACCATGTGTTCCGGGAAACAAACTCACTCAGAAGGACAATGCAGATAGTGGAGTGCAGTTTATTACACTAGCGGCCCAAGGCAGAGTCTCCTCTTAGCCAAGGACCCCAACCAGCATTTGTGAAAATCTTTTATACGCCACGTGTATGTGTCTGAATCCACCACTCCAAATTCCTTGAGACTTACATAAACAAAGGAAGGGTAAATACCATCCCAATAACCTCATCATTCATGTGTTCTGTGTGCAAACAGTTAAACAATTGGCCAATAATCAATAAGCCCAAGGTTACACTCCAATAGGTACAGAAAAATTTATGGCCTGTCCGGAGNAACTAAACCAAACATTTACACATTTGTGTGTGTTTGTGTGCTTATGTGCATTGAGTTTTTAAGATAAAAGAGTTTAGGCTATGCTGAAGGTAGAGAGAAAGAGGTTGAAAAACACAAAAAACACCACTTTTTGATTATTTCCATAGAATTAGTTTCACATGCTCCTAAAACCTTATTATTCTCTATATTTTTAAAAATGTATTTTAAATATTACAGTTTAACAAAATTCTTCACTTAACCTGAAAACTTGCTTCTTCCTGACAACACCAGCTTCTTTAAGGTCCCTTAATATAAGCTCATTTACATTTTCACTGAAAGTGTTGTACCATGTGTTCCGGGAAACAAACTCACTCAGAAGGACAATGCAGATAGTGGAGTGCAGTTTATTACACTAGCGGCCCAAGGCAGAGTCTCCTCTTAGCCAAGGACCCCAACCAGCATTTGTGAAAATCTTTTATACGCCACGTGTATGTGTCTGAATCCACCACTCCAAATTCCTTGAGACTTACATAAACAAAGGAAGGGTAAATACCATCCCAATAACCTCATCATTCATGTGTTCTGTGTGCAAACAGTTAAACAATTGGCCAATAATCAATAAGCCCAAGGTTACACTCCAATAGGTACAGAAAAATTTATGGCCTGTCCGGAGCAGGTCTTAACCTTCTGTTGTCGTTTTCATAGGCACTAAGCACAGAGTTCAGAGTCCATTGGAGAGGTGGCTGAGCATGATCAGCATGAACAGGCCTAAGATGGAGTCCAGGCCCTATGAATTCCTTCTTCAAAAGAACTTTGATAACAGAGTTTCACAATGCCAGCTAGCTCTCTCAAACTAAAGCGTTACTGCTTAACAAGCTCACTTTAAGAAATGTTAACTTGAAGTTTGTCTTCCATTTATACCATCCTTTATAATTTCATTCATCTGAACATAAATTTATTGGAGATCACCAGCCTCCAAGTTAACAAGTAATAAAGACAGCCAGGGAGAAATATCCAGCATTCCTTTGTGCCCTACTCATTCATAGAACACTTCCTGTTCATAGCCATTCTTCCACTCCTTCTTTCCATCTCAGCATTGAAGTGCCCCTTCCACTTAATGTAACTCACATCTCAAGGACCTTTACTTTATTTCTTCCCTGTTTTTTTGTGTTTTTCAACTTCTTTCTCTCTACCTTCAACAAAGTCAGTGCTTTCTTTTCTTAAAAACTCAATGCACATAAACACACAAACACACAAAAATGCCAAATGCTGAGGCAACCCAATGACCCTCTCTATCAAATATTTCTGTCATGTATTTTTTAAAAAGTAAAACTATCTTTGCTTCCATTGCTGATCCTTAAATCATCTCTGAGCCACTGTTGCATGTTCTCTGTCTCTGATATACCACTGAAATTGCTTTGAATGAGCACTCAAGCAATCGTCTGTGAAATTCAACAAACCTTTGACTCTAAAGCACACTTGTTATTATTTGATACTTCTTCCTGTTTGGGAATCTCTCCTCCTTTGTATGCCATAATACCTTCCACCCCTAGTTCTCAGCATCCTATCTTTCTATCCTTTTTCACGATGCACATTTTCTTCTGTTACCTCACATGTTGTTGCTGTTGTTCTTTAGTCATGTCTCACTCTTTTGCGACCCCATGGAATGTAGCCCACCAAGTTCCTTATTAATCATGGATATTTCCAAGAATTCTACTTGATTCTATCTTCTTTTCAGCTTTCACATGGGGAAGATCTTATTAATTTGTGTAGTTTCATCACATGTACTGAAGACTCTCAAACAATATTGCTAGCCAAATTCTCTTCTTCACCACAAGATACCTCTACTTAGTGTCCAAATCAAACTTGACATTTCTATATTAGCTTCCTACTACTGTGGCAATAAATTGTCACAAACTCAGTGGTTCAAATCATACTTCTCTTAAAATTCTAGACTCTGGATTTCTTTTGTAGGTATTGGCAGAGAATGTCTTTCCTTGTCTTTTCCTGCTTTTGGGGACAACCTGAATTCCTTGGTTTATGGCTCCTTCCTCTATCTTCAAAGCCAGAAGTGAACCATCTTTAAATTTCTATCTTTATCTGATCTGATGCGATTGTTATATTTTTATTTGATTTTCCAGCTTTCCTTTTTCTTTTCTAAATGCTCCGGTTATTACATTAAATCCCACCTTGATGTTATTGTTGTTGTTCAGTCACCAAGTCATATCTGACTCTGAGATCCCATTAACTGTAGCATATTAGGCTTCTCTGTCCTCCACTGTCTCCTGGAGTTTGCCCAATTTCATGTCCATTGAATTAGTGATATTATCTAAGCATTTCATTGTCTTGACAATTCAATATAAATATGTTAATTTTGATATCATTAATCACATATGCAAAATTTCTTGTGCCATGTAAGTAACATATTCACAGGTCCAGGGATTAGAACAAAGGATATTATGGAACAATTATTCTGCTAGCTACAATATCCAAACCAGAAACCTAAATATTCATTTATTATTACTATTGTTATTTTTTAAGAAAGATTCTACCATATACCAGTGTTTCTCAACCTCTTAGAGATAGCTTGACAGACAATTCTTTGTCATTGGGTTAGGGATAAGAGGGTGTTCTGTGCATTACAGAATGTAGCATCCCTGACTTCTATTTAAGATGTTAGTAGCACCCTTCCCTATCTATGACAACCAAAAATGTTTCCAGATGTTACCAAATCACGTGGGACCAAATTATCCCCAGGTGAAAATTACTACCTTAAACCTTTTTCTTTCTTTCTCTTCATAAGTCAGTGACATGCACCATCTACCCAATTCTAAATTAGGAACCTAGAAGTTCACCTTAACATTTTCCCTGCACAGGGGAGATCAATGGTCACCATGTGTTGTCATTCCTATCTCCTTACTCTTCACAGCTGACTTTCCTTTCCCCTCACCTGGACTATTACAATAGTCTTCTAAGCATTGTTCCTGACTTCACTACAGTTTATTTTATTTTATTTTTTTCTGAATTGTCTTCTAGGTCTCATGCAGCTGTTGCTTTTCCTAAACTTTCCTTGTTTAGGAAAGTTTAGGCCATAATGTTCAGTCTATCAATTCCTTAAATTTTAATTTTGTGGTTTGGTTCATAGTAGAAGTTATGATAGAATACTAATTATATTTTTGCTGTCTTCTACTTGGACTATAAGAGGATATGGTGTTTTACAAGCATCATCTCTGTTAGGTTTACTGTACTTTAGAGGTTTTGTTATGCTTATTATTTGTATACTTAAAAAAGTAGAAAAATCTCTTAAGCAAAAAAGATTTTGAAACCAAAGGAAAAATTCTAAGTCCAATCACAATATTGTTTCTGTATTTCTGTTGGTTCATACTATCTGGTCATTGAATTTCCATTTAGTGTAAGTTACTTTCAAGTGGACAAAGTTGATAAAAATGATATTAAATTTTCAAAATAAAAAATAGTCCTAATGTACACTTTAATTATAAATAACATTGTTTCTTTAATACCAATTAAGTATTTTTCACCAGTTTATCATAATTTTAGAACTGTAATAAACCTACTGTATTTATTTTAAGCCACTGCACAGACTAAGAGCAATGCTTCTACTCTTAATTAAGGTGATATTTTTCTGATATGCTTCACTGTTTCCCTGTGAATAAATAACAAATGAGTCCAGGTAAATAAAAAAAGAACAAAGTTCAACTATTCAATAATAATTATTTTAAGTTGTGCTAGTGAGATCTTCATACTTCCAGCTTTTCAATTAGCTTTATTTTAGTAAACATTCTCCTACAAAGAAAATCATTTTAGAAACAGATAAAGGGAAACAAGAGGAAGACCAATGGAAATAAAAGTAGAGACAAAGTAAGTTAAAGATTCAGGAGGTGAGTTCTTTGTTATTGAAGGAGGAAACAGACAGAACAGGCTCCATTTTGAAAGCAGGACTGCCTCTTGGGCCTGACTGGACTTTGAGCTTTATGCCCAGTATCTATGGAAATGACATACCAACTGGGGCTCTCAGATGGAAGAGCCCCAGGGCCCATACTTAGATTCTCTAAAAGAATCTAAGAATACCCTAAAAGAATATCCTAATTATCTGTGTAACCAAATAGAATCATAAATTCTGTTCTGCTTAGTGGGGTATGACCACAGGCCTATTGATAATTGTCCACTGTTAACTACCTAGACTTAAGGCATATGAATCACCGGTTAACTTTGATTGTATCTTTCTCTTCTTTTGTTCAGACTAGTTTCAAGGAATTTGGGGAGGTGGGTTTGAGCACATACACTTAGGGTATATAAGGTTTTCACAAAAACTAGTCATGGTCCTTGGCTAAGAGGAGACTCTGCCTTGGGCCTGCTGATGTAATAAACTGCACTCCACTATCTGCATTGTCCTTCTGAGTGAGTTTGTTTCTCTATATGCATGCCTACAACATTTGGTGCATTGGCTTGGAAACTCCTCACTTTGAGGAGACAAGTCCCATTTGGGACTACTCTGAGGCCTTGCAGCTTGAATATTCTAAAGGGGGAAAGGCGCCTCATCCTTCTGGAAGGATTCTGCTTCTCAACGCCTGGACTTTTCACATTAGCAAGTAGTGGACGGCAGCAGGGAAACTGAGTGCTCAGGTGAGGAGGAAGTCACGTGGAAGGGTAAAAGAGGGGGCCTGATCACCCCCCTGGGAGAGACTAGAAGGGGCATGGACCCACAGGGGCCTGGAATAGGCAGGCGGCGATTGCTTGGTACACAAATCAACGAACATGCTAGGGTTTAGGAAGGAAACTTGTGAAGGTCATTTAGGAGGTATGTCCACGCTGTCTCAGGGAAAATTATTACCAGCAATAGCCAGGGGAATTTAGGATAGGAAACTGGTCCTTGTTTGCTCATATTCTGCCCTCCCCCAGGAGGTGTCCCATCTGCTGTGAAATTCTTGACTCCCTTGGATTTGTTAGGCTAGAAGGAGGGGGGATACATAAGTGAGTATGATTTGGCTTTTCCGTAGAAGGCCTGGAACGTGGGATATTTAACCCAGCTGTGTTTTCATCCACACCTGATGAAGCCCACCAAGGCAGAACGGACTTTAAGGGAGAAACAGTCTTAGACTACGTGGTGTTCTTGTTCGGCTATGCTGACCAGCAGGTGAAGACACACTGATCCCTCTTCTCCCTCTGGGATCTGGCAGGTAAGGCTCTTCTCACCCCAATTAGGAAAGAGGCAGAATGGCAATTTAAGTTTCATTGAGTGGAAATATCAGAAGTACATAGGGTACCGAGGAAAAGTAGAAGAAGGTCCAAGAAGGTAAGCAAGATGGGGGGAAGTGAATCTAAGGCAACTGTATTGGAGTGCATAATTAAAAATTTTGAGAAGGGATTAGGAGGAGACTATGGAGTGAAGATGAAGCCTAACCACCTCCACTACTACGTGAGGTCGAATGGCCCCCTATGGGAGTAGGATGGTCACCAGACAACACCATGAACTTAAAAATAGTGGAAGCAGTCTGTATAGTAGTCACAGGTATCCATATATTGACTCATGGCTAGGGTTAGCTCAAGACCCTCCTACTTGGACAAGGTTCTGTATCCAGAAGGGAAAGGGAAAAATATTAATGGCACAAAAATTGACTGATGATAAAAAAGGAAATTCTACAGGATTTGGACGGGGATGACCTGACCCCTCCCCCATACTGGATAATGACACGTCTGCCTCCCAATGCTCCACCAGGACTGGAGACCGCCTTAATGCCCAATTCAGGGCCAGGTGAAGTTCCTGCAGCAGCCACTGCTCTTCCGCCAGCTCTCCTGGAGTTCGTAGAGCTTTCCTGGAGTTTGTAGAGCCGCCGTTTTGGCAGGCTCCCGATCCCGGTGACAGAAGCCTCTGGCCAACACTTCCAGGATCCAGCTCCAGCTGAACCGCCCAAGCTATACCCGTCTCTCCCAATGAGTATCAAAAAGAAGGGGAGACATTGGAATTAAGCAGGGACTGCGCTCTGCCAGAGAGCTTGAGGGAACAGACAAGAGATTTACAATGCTAGCTGCTGCTCTGGGAAAGTCTATCTCGGGTCCTCCGGAAAACCTCACGTGCCCCAGGGACAGGACAGTCCTTCAACCGGTCCCAACAGAGGCCCTGGGCCCCATTACAGCCAAACCAGTGTGGCCGGTGCTGAGCTTTTGGCCACTGGAAGAAGGAATGCCCTAAGGCAAGGAAAGAAAGGGAAGCTCCTGCAGTTGTGGGGCTTGCTGACTTGGAAATTAAACAGGGCTGCTGGGGCTCAGAGATATCAGGTCCCTGAGAGCCCATAGTAACCTTAAAAGCGGGGGACCAAAACACTGACTTCATGGTGGATACAGGAGCAGAACTGTTGGTAGTAACAAAACCTGTACCACCACTCTCCAAAAAGACGACCGCTGTAACTGGGGTATCGGGAGAAGAGATGACTAAATCGTTTTGCCAGCCCAGAAAATGTCAGATGGAGGGGCACCAAGTGATTCACGAATTCCTCTACATTCCTGAGTGCCCAGTACCTCTGTTGGGAAGAGACTTGCTCTCCAAACTAGCAGCACAAATGACTTTCTCCTCTTAGGAGAGACCCACCTTCCGGATGGACACTATGATTTATTTGCTCTCTCTCTCTCAATACCACCCCAAGATGAGTGGAGGTTGTATGAGCCTCTGAAGGCAGAACCAGGTGGGCTGGAAGAGCATGAGAGCGAGCTAACTCAATTATTCCCTGAGGTCTTGGCGGAAGACAGCCCCCTCTTCCCCCCAGGCTGGCTAAACATTAACCCCCAGTGATAATAGAACTCAAACCAGGCACCATCCTGGTTAGAAAGTGCTAGTACCCACTACCGATAGATGCCTGGGCCAGGATACTAACCCACATCAATAGATTAAAGCATGTCAGTCGGCTTGGAATACGCCAATCCTGCCAGTCAAAAAATAAGGACAGAACTATAGGCCTGTTCAGGATCTCAGGCTAGTCAACCAGGCTACTGTGACTTTACATCCCACTGTTCCAAACCTCTATACCTTACTTAGCCTCCTCCCGCCACGGACTAAAATTTATACTTGCCTAGATCTCAAAGATGCCTTCTTCTACATACATCTCGCCCCAGCATCACAGCCCATTTTGCTTTTGAATGGGAAGATCGTCGGGGGCACCAAACAACAGCTCACCTGGACTCCCCCACAAGGGTTTAAGAATTTCCCAACCATCTTCGAGGAAGCCTTGGCTTCTGACCTGGACTCATTCCACCCAGAAAAGTACAGATGTTGGTTTCTACAATATGTGGATGACCTGCTGCTGGCTGCCGAGACCAAGAAAAAATGCTGGGAAGGGACAAAAACACTGCTCCAGCTGCTGATGGAAGCAGGTTACCGGGGGTCGAAGAAGAAGGCACAGGTCTGCAAGGAGGAGGTAAGGTAGCTGGGGTTTGTTTTAAAAAGGACATAAGGGTCCAGACCCTAATTCAGTCCTATATACTGATGGCACTAGCCTGATAAAACAAGGACAATGGCTGTCAGGTTAGCCAAAGTGGAAGGGGCCATCAAGACTGAAAAGGGATGGTGGGAATTGCCAAGTGGCAAATTATTGGTACCAGAGGAGCTGGCACAAATTTTGGTAAGCCAAACACACCAAGCCATCTAGGCCATGCTGCCTGCTTACAGGTTAATGCTGCCTCTTGGGTATTCAGACAAAAACCTCCGGGTATTCCACTGAAAGGCACACTGCCCTTTGAACACCTGGGAGTGGACTTCAGCTGAAATGAAACCTCACCGACACTACTGTTACCTGCTGATCATGGTATGTACGTTCTCGAGATGGGTAGAAACTTTTCCTATCTGGACTGAAAGAGCATCAGAAGTAGCCCAGTGCCTGCTTAGGGAAATAGTTCCCAGATTTGGATTTCCTACCAACATTGGACCAGACAATGGCTTGGCTTTCATAGCTGATTTAGTACAAGTAAGCAAAACTTTAAACATCAAATGGAAACTGCACACTGCCTATAGGCCCAGAGTTCTGAGACGGTGGAATGAACCAACCAGACACTTAAAGAGACTCTCCAAGTGGATCATAGAGACTGACTGCTCCTGGGTGGACTTGCTTCCAATGGTTCTGCTCAGACTCAGGATGACCCCACCGTCCCAAGGCTATTCTCTGTACGAAATTGTGTATGGGAGGCCTCCTCCCCAAATAAATAAAACAGATGTCAACAAATTTGCCTCAGGTAAGGGGAGATGGGATTTCACAGCAGATGGAACTGGGTAAGGTAATAAATCGGGTAACTAAGTTTGTACAAGAAAGGGTGCCATTCCCCCTTGGGGAACAGATTCACAAATTTGTGCCCAGGGATCAGGTATGGGTCAAGGACTGGAAACGCAACTCCTTGGCCCCACATTGGAAGGGTCCATATACTATTGTTCTAACCACTCCGACAGCAGTTAAAGTTGTAAGTCACACTTCCTGAATCCTCCACATGAAGGTGAAGAGAGCATACCATGCAGACCCAGAGGACGCCGAGTGGACTATACAAAAGGACCCCACTGATCCCCATGAAACCCAAAATCATCTTAAAGAAGAAAAAAATGGTGAAGCTCTACAATCAACTGCTGCTACAAGGACTTGCTGGTATCATCTTGAGACTACCATAGTTTCAGCACAAGGAGGGACCTGTGCTATAACTAATGTTGAGTGTTGTGTATATATTCCTGATTTATCTGGCAATGTATCAGCCACCCTAGGTGACATGAAAGGTCAGTAAAAGCTACGTCTGATGATGATCTTTCTTTTTGGAATTCAGTCCTATCTTGGGTGAAGGGTGATTGGTGGAAAACTATATTTACCATTTTTATAGTTGCCTTGATAGTTCTGCTTTGTGGACCCTGCATTTTACAATGTATTATGAACTTTGTAACCCAGAGGTTGGTGTCATTCTCCCAAACTGGCAGTCAGAGAGCCAGGGTGCAATATATTCCTATGAGTGATGCTCATACTATGAGTTAACAGCATCAAGAGGGGGGAATGAAGGAGGAAACAGACAGAACAGGCTCCATTTTGAAAGCAGGACTGCCTCTTGGGCCTGACTGGACTTTGAGCTCTATGTCCAGTATCTATGGAAATGACAAACCAACTGGAAAACCGGGCCCCCCAGATGGAAGAGCCCCAGGGCCCATACCTAGACTCTCTGTCACCTAAAAGAATACCCTAATTATCTGTGTAACCAAATAGAATCATAAATTCTATTATGCTTAGTGGGGTATGACCACGGGCCTATTGATAATTGTCCACTGTTAACTACCTAGGCTTAAGGCATATGAATCACCGGTTAACTTTGATTGTATCTTTCTCTTCCTTTGTTCAGACTAGTTTCAGGGAATCTGGGGAGGTGGGTTTGAGCACATACACTTAGAGTATATAAGGTTTTCACAAAAACTGGTCGGGGTCCTTGGCTAAGAGGAGACTCTGCCTTGGGCCCGCTGATGTAATAAACTGCACTCCACTATCTGCATTGTCCTTCTGAGTGAGTTTGTTTCCCGGAATGCATGGCTACACATTATAAATATTGTTTTCCTAGAAGCAAACAAGTTTTCCCAGACAAAAAATAATAATAATAGTTTTGATACCTGAACTGAATTCTTATTGACTAACATGATAAAATATTTTTAAGTGAGTTTTTACAGAATAAAAATTTCTATACCTATAGGCATGTCTTATCAGGAAGATGTACACAGCTTCAAATCTCTATCTCAGAACACATCATTTCCATATAGTAGAACTTGTTTAAATGCAGTGTAAACTTTAGTCCATATACAATAGCTCCAATTTTAGCCATATCCATATATAACTTCAAAGTTATTTGCTGAATAATTTTCTTTAATTTGAATCACTCTTTTCTATCTTCATTTTATTAATAATATTCATTGATCCATTAATTTGGCATGTTAGGTTTATCTTTCACTGTATTTTCAATGAAAATAATTTTTAATTAAAAATACATTATATATACATATACATTATATACATACACATATAAAATGTATATACATTTATATTTTATACACACTTTATATATAAAATATATTTATGATACACTGTCCTTTTGCCAATAATGTATTAAGTACAAGAAACGCATATATATTAAAACGTGTTAAAGAAAAACTTGAATAGGTATCAAAATTGGAAATCAAAGTAATTGAACTTGTCATGGAGTGTTGCCTACCTACTCTCTGAAAAAAACTCCTTGGATAGATTAGGATTGTGTGCTAAATTCTTCCTAAATAGAATGTGTGTATTTGTGTATATGAATGTGTGTGTATACACATGTATTATTTCTGTTATCACATTTAATTGTACACAGGAATGAAAAAAATAGTGAGTTAACCATTAAAAACTTTAATTTTAGCTAAATAAGAAACTCAAAGATTATCTCCTCATTTCTGCTAAAATGTTAAATGTTCTTCTGTAAGTTTAAGGTCAAAGAGATAAAATATAGATGAAGCACTACCTAGATTTCCAGAAGCCCTTTCAAGAAGACAGTTCCATTAAATGTGCGGTTATAAATCCTATTTAAAATAACTCACTTTAAGCTTTATATTATCTGTAGATTTTTTGTACTTTAACCAATAAAACCATGGCCCTTTAAAAAACTTACAGTGATAATTTTTGGTATTTCATAATGCCATTTCAATCACACCTTACGGCACAGAGCAAGAATGGATACTTTTTCCTTGTTCCCCACATTAAACTAGATAAAGAGACTTTCTGAACTTGAAGAATACTTTTACTTTAATATTAGTTTCTACCACTTGAACAATGTGTATATTAAAGTAAATTCAGTGTGACATTTTAAAATAATATACACACACATTCTTGGTTCAAAATAAAAAATGTAAATCAAGTTAGTCAATATCTTTCTTGTAAATACTTTCACAAATTCTGGGAATAACCTTTGTCTACTTCCTCTCCTTCACATCCTGTCCCTTTTGTTTGAATCAGTCATGCAACTATGTGCTTTCTATAAGCAATATATTCCCCAAATTTTGCTTTACTCCTATACTGTTTTTCTTATTAATGTATGATTCTGATTATATCACTCCGTTGTTCAAAACCTTTTAAGAATGCCATTGAAGGACACACTTTTTACTTTTGTATCTTTCTACCTTTATATTTGCATATCCCACAACTTGCTCATAAGTATCCTATGCAGATATCCTGAACTACTTTCTCTCCTCCACTATGCCCTGCTCAATAATGTGGTCCTTATTTTTTTATAGACATCTCTTTATTTATAATGTCTTCCCCTCACCTTGTTCTGTTTCCTTGAGTAAACTCTAATTATTGTGCAGAACAGCTCAATGTCAGCTCCTCTCTTAAGTTGACACGTGGCTCTCCCACATGTAGTCAAGTAGTGCTCTGTGTTCTTCCTCATGTGTATTAACAAACCTTATCTCAATCTCAGTCTCTCTCTGTCCCCCTCCTTCCTCTCTCTCTCCCAAGAACAGTGAACACCCTGAGGGAAAACATCTACATATTTCCTAACTTAACCATCAAAAGCATGATATATACCTATCAAATACTTGCTAGCATCCAAAAAAGAATGTTAGTTCTTTTTTTTTGAATGTTAGTTTTTGATATATATCTTCCTCCAAACCTACTCTCTAACTGTATAAGAACAGAGGCTATAATAACAACTTCAGTTCAGTTCAGTCACTTAATCATGTCCGACTCTTTGCGACCCCATGAATCACAGCACACCAGGCCTCCCTGTCCATCACCAACTCCCAGAGATCACCCAAACTCATGTGCATCGAGTTGGTGATGCCATCCAGCCATCTTATCCTTTGTCATCCCCTTCTCCTCCTGTCCTCAATCCCTCCCAGCATCAGGGTCTTTTCCAATGAGTCAACTCTTCGCATGAGGTGGCCAAAGTATTGGAGTTTCAGCCTCAGCATCAATCCTTCCAATGAACACCTAGGACTGATCTCCTTTAGGATGGACTACTTGGATCTCCTTGCAGGCCAAGGGACTCTCAAGAGTCTTCTCCAGCACCACAGTTCACAAGCATCGTTCTTTGGCACTCAGCTTTCTTCACAGTCCAACTCTCACATCCATACATGAGCACTGGAAAAACCATAGTTTTGACTAGATGGACCTTTGTTGGCGAATTAATATCTCTGCTTTTTAACATATTATCTAAAAAAAAAAACAAACAGATCAAAAAAAAAAAAAAAAAGCTATCTAGGTTGGTCATAACTTTCCTTACAAGGAGTAAGCATCTTTTGATTTCATGGCTGCAATGATTTTGGAGCCCCCCAAAATAAAGTCTGACACTGCTTCCACTGTTTCCCAATCTATTTTCCATGAAGTGATGGGACCAGATGCCATGATCTTCGTTTTCTGAATGTTGAGCTTTAAGCCAACTTTTTCACTCTCCTCTTTCACTTTCATCAAGAGGCTTTTTAGTTCCTCTTCACTTTCTACCATAAGGGTGGTGTCATCTGCATATCTGAGGTGATTGATATTTCTCCCAGCAATCTTGATTCCAGCTTGTGCTTCTTCTTACCCAGCGTTTCTCATGATCTACTCTGCATATAAGTTAAATAAGCACGGTGACAGTATACAGTCTTGATGTACTCCTTTTCCTATTTGAAACCAGTCCGTTGTTCCATGTCCAGTTCGAACTGTTGCTTCCTGACCTCCACACAGGTTTCTCAAGAGGCAGGTCAGGTGGTCTGATATTTCCATCTCTTTCAGAATTTCCCACAGTTTATTGTCATCCACACAGTCAAAGGCTTTGGCATAGTCAATAAAGCAGAAACAGATGTTTTTCTGGAACTCTCTTGCTTTTTCGATGATCCAGCGGATGTTGGCAATTTGATCTCTGGTTCCTCTGCCTTTTTTAAAACCAGCTTGAACATCTGGAAGTTCATGGTTCACGTATTGCTGAAGCCTGGCTTTGAGAATTTTGAGCATTACTTTACTAGCGTGTGAGATGAGATCAATTGTGTGGTAGTTTGAGCATTCTTTGGCATTGCCTTGCTTTGGGATTAGAATGAAAACTGACCTTTTCCAGTCCTGTGACCACTGCTGAGTTTTTCAAATTTGCTGGCATATTGAGTGCAGCACTTCCACAGTAGCATCTTTCAGGACTTGAAATAGCTCAACTGGAATTCCATCACCTCTACTAGCTTTGTTCCTAACGATAATTTCTAAGGCCCACTTGACCTCACTTTCTAGGATGTCTGGCTCTAGGTGAGTCATCACATCATCGTGATTATCTGTATCGTGGAGATCTTTTACATACATCTGTTTCTTTAGTAGTACCTAGAAATACCTAACTTGTCAGAGTGATAGAATAAATTAAGGTATTACAGAGTTTGATACATGGTAAGTGTGAAAGAAATTCTATTTAATTATCTATTTATAATACTACATGTAATTTTTATACACAAAATACAATTACAGAATGACAAAGGAACTAAAAGTGTTATTGAAAGTTGTTCATTTTTCTCATTTTATCTATAAGAAAACCGAGGCACAGTGGAGTTAAGTAATTTGCCTATGATTCTGCAATTCAGGGTTATGAAAGAGAACTAGGGTCCATGTTTATGAGCAATCTGTGGATTTTAGGCACTCTCGACACATTTGGTAGCTCAGTTGGTAAAGACTCTGCCTGCAATGCAGGAGACCCCAGTTCGATTCCTGGGTCTGGAATATCCACCGGAGAAGGGAGAGGCTACCCAATCCAGTATTCTTGGGCTTCCCTTGGTGGCATAGAAGGCAAAGAATCTGCCCACAATGTGGGTTTGATCCATAGGTTGGGAAGATCCCCTGGAGAATGAAATGGCTATACACTCCACTATTCTGGCCTGGAAAATTCCATGGACTGTATAGTTCATGCGGTCACAAAGAGTTGGACACCAGTGAATGACTTTCACTTCACTTTATATATGTATGTGTGTGTGTATATATATATATACACACACACATACATTTGCATGTCTAATATACCTATAGAGCATGTATACGTATAATATGGGATTCCCTGGTAGCTTAGCTGGTAAAGAAACCACCTCCAATGCAGGAGACCTAGATCCCATGGAGAAGGGAACAGCTACTCACTCCAGTATTCTGGCCAGGAGACTTCCATAGACTGTATAGTCCATGGGATTGCAAAGAGTTGGACACGACTGGGCGACTTTCACTTTCGAGCCATATCTGTATGAACATGTCTAATATCTTCTTTTCCCTACCCCTGATTTTTCTCGTATCTGCCAGTTATAATTAGGAAAGAGAAATACAGGTATCAGGATGTCTACAGATGTGTGTGCATGTGCTCAGTGGTGTCCAACCCTTTGCAACCCCATGGACCGTCAGGCTCCTCTGTTCATGGAATTTCCCAGGCAAGAATACTGGAATGGGTTTCCATTTCCCACGCCAGAGGATCTTCCCGGCCCAGGAATTGAAACTGTGTCTCTTGCATCTTCTGCAGTGGCAGGTGGCTTCTTTACCACTATGCCACTTGGGAAGGCCTTGTCTATAGATAGACATAATAGATAGAGTTGGGATCCACCTCCTCAGAAAACCTCTATCCATAAACCTGTTTTAGATAAAGCTGGAAAAGATGTTTCCTTTGATTCCCAAAGTACCCAATGACAACTCCAAGTTTATTGCCTACCATATGAACTACTACTAACTGGTTAATAATTAAATGATCATTATTGATGAAATACACATTGATTGACATATACTTACTGATTTTTGCAGTGTCAGCACCTGACACAGGGCCTCAGACAGCACAGATATTCAAATAGATATTGTTGGATCTAAACTCCAGAATACATTTTCTAATCCCAAACCACAATTCCCTAATTTCTTTTACAATGAAGTTATCCTCTTAATCTTATAATAATATCTTCAGCCATTATGTGTGAAACCTGCTGGTTTTCTCTTTTGTGCATGCTAAAATGTTTAAGACTAGTGATGTACATATACAGATAAATACAGATACATGATTAAATCTTGCATAGGACTTAGTAATCATATTATTTGGTTCATAAACAGTGAAGTGAATGCAGTTAGTCATATATGCTGCTTATTTGATTAAAAATTGTCTTCATTTAAGTTAATAATAACTGCCTTCATTGACTGAGAGATTAGTGTATACTGCTGCTAAGTCACCAGTTGTGTCCAACTCTGTGCGACCCCATAGATGGCAGCCCACCAGGCTCCCCCGTCCCTGGGATTCTCCAGGTAAGAACACCAGAGTGAGTTGCCATTTCTTTCTCCAGTTCATGAAAGTGAAAAGTGAAAGTCAAGTCGCTCATTTGTGTCTGACCCTCAGCGACCCCATGGACTGCAGCCTACCAGGCTCCTCCATCCGTGGGATTTTTCCAGGCAAGAGTACTGGAATCGGGTGCCATTGCTGCTCCGTAGTGTATACTAGGCAAGTGTATTTATAATTGCATTGAATCTTTGCCCCTTTTCTATTATTATCTGATTTTTATTGGTGAGGTATTTGAATATTAAATCAGTTAGATAATATGCATATTACTCATTTTTTTTCCCCCTAAAGCTCCTCTTTGAATAACACTCTTTTACTAAGGTGACAAAGTGATTATATCTATAAGTGTTTGAAATATTCCAGTGTGCTACATCAGTAAATTGGCTTTCTAGCTCACTCCAAAGCCATAGCCTTAGGCTATCCAGGGCTCTTATCTTTCCTTTAGTAACACACAACATACACATGACACACACACACACTCTCTCTCTGACTTCATCTCCTCCTATCCATTCCCTATTCATCCATAGTACCCTATTCATCTGTAGATTCTTTGTCCTTCTTCAAACTCTCCAGACTCACTCTTGCCTCATGGTTTACATTTTTCAGCCTTAATTACTCATATAGATATCTTCATGATAATTTGATCTATTTTAGTATCTAATGAAATTTATTAGTGACTGTCTGTATTTAAACAGCAGCCCCACCTTCAGCTTTCCCTATTATGCTTATCTGTTGTATTTTCATCCACAGCACCTTTTATCATCAAATACATTTTGCTAAAAAATATATATATGCCCTTTCTCTAGATTATAGCTTCATATGGATAAGAATTTTTTTCTGTTTGGCCTACTACTATATTCCTATGGCAAGGTCGATGTTTGGCTCAGAGTAGATGCTCAAATAATACTTGAGAACTAACTAATAGTGAAGTATAGTATAGTGAAGTCACTCAGTCGTGTCCGACTCTTTGCAACCCTGTGGATTGTGGCCTACCAGGCTTCTCCATCCATGGGATTCTCCAGGCAAGAATACTGGAGCAGGTTACCATTTCCTTCTCTAGGGGAGCTTCCTGAACCAGGGGTTGAACCCAGGTCTCCTGCATTGGAGGCAGATGCTTTAACCTCTGAGCCACCAGGGAAGCCTAATTAATTAAAAAGTACAAACAAAATGAATAAAGTCCATAAAATTTTACAGAAGAAATAGTTATCAGCAAAGAACTGATTACAAATAACAGCTACACTATTAACCAATAATATGACCTTGGCAGTCAGACACGTTTAAATTTAAAATCTTTTTAATCTTTTATTTTCTATACAACTATGGTGGGCTAGTTAGTATGATCTCCAAGTCTTATATCTGCTAAGTTAAAATGCTAATAATTCCTTCACAGCCCTATTTTGGGTTGAGTTAGTGACATTTCCCTCTTTCTTTTCTACACCCAGTTAGGGTAATACACATGTATGTAAAGGTAAAGTGAAAATGGAATTTATCTTCCAAACCAGAACTCATTAAGAGTGATAGGATGTACTAT
Source organism: Neotragus moschatus (assembly GCA_006410615.1). Lineage (NCBI taxonomy): Eukaryota > Metazoa > Chordata > Mammalia > Artiodactyla > Bovidae > Neotragus > Neotragus moschatus. The sequence goes on from SJYA01000705.1 coordinate 182,805, forward strand.
TTATAATTATAGTGGGATGACAGCTACAAATCAGTATGGCTTCGAGCAAAACAGAATGTAGTCTACCTAATAGGAAGACATACATTCAAATGTCAAAATGAATTCAAAGCATATCAAGTGTGCTGGGCTTAGTAGATTAGCACTTGGTGTCATTTGCATTGTGTCCAGAGGCTGGAAAACGCAACACATTTCCTAAGACTCTCTTAAGTTTCTGAGCATGCGTTAGGTTTTGCCAGTTACCTGCAGAGTGAGATGTAGAAGGCAAAAGTATAGGAGAGATTGTTTCTCCTTTCCTTTAGTTGTTCTTGTGAGAAGCACAGAAGTGTAGAGCTCTCCCGCAACAGAAGACTGTGTCTACTCCTTCTGTGTTTTTTTCTTTTTTAATTAATTTTTTATTGAAGGATAATTGCTTTACAGAATTTTGTTGTTTTCTGTCAAACCTCAACATGAATCAGCCATAGGTGTATATATGTATATCCACTCCCTTCTGAACCTCCCTCCCATCTCCCTGTCCACCCAAGCCCTCTAGGTTGACACAGAGCCCCTGTTTTAGTTTCCTTAGCCATACAGCAAATCCCTGCTGGCTATCCACTTTACATATGGTAATGTAAGTTTCCATGATACTCTCCATACATCTCACCCTCTCCTCCCCTCTCCCCATGTCCACAAAGGTATCCTTATGTCTGTTTCTCCACTGCTGCCCTATAAATAAATTCTTTAGTATCATTTTCTTAGATTCTGTATATGTGCGTTAGCATATGATATTTATCTTTCTCTGAGTTACTTCACTCTCTAGAATAGGTTCTAGGTTCATCCACCTCATCAGAACTGAATCAAAGGCAGTCCTGTTTTATGGCTGAGTAATATTTCATTGTGTTTATGTACCATGGCTTCTTTATTCATTCATCTGTTGATGGACATCTAGGTTGCTTTCATGTTCTAACCATTGTAAATAGTGCTGCAATGAACAATGGGTTACGTGTATCTTTTTCAATTTTTGTTTCTTCAGGGTATATGCCAAGGAGTGGGATTGCTGGGTCATATGGTGGTTGTATTCCTAGATTTTTAAGGAATCTTCATACTGTCTTCCATAGTGGATGTATCACTTTACATCCCCACCAACAGTGCAAGAGTGTTCCCATTTCTCCACATCCTTTCCAGCATTTATTGTTTGCAGACTTTTTGATGATGACCATTCTGACCGGTGTGAGTTGATATCGCATTGTCACTTTGATTTGCATTTCTCTAATAATGAGTGATGTTGAGCATCTTTTCATGTGTTTGATAGCCATCTTTATGTCTTATCTTTGGAGAAATGGCTACCCAGGTCTTTTTCCCAATTTTTAATTGGGTTGTTTTTCTGGTATTGAGTTGTATGAGCTGCTTGTATATTTTGGAAATTAATCCTTTGTCAGTTGTTTCATTTGCTATTATTTTCCCCCATTATGAGGATTGTCTCTTCACCTTGCTTATAGTTTCCTTTGCTGAGCAAAAGCTTCTAAATTTAGGCAGGTCCCACTTGTTTACCTTTATTTCTATTTCCATTACTCTAGGAGTTGGGTCATAGAGGATGTTGCTTTTATTTATGCCATCAATTGTTCAGTCTACATTTTCTTCTAAGAGTTTTATAATTTCTGGTGTTATATTTGGGACTTTAATCCATTTTGAGTTTATCTTTGTGAATGGTGTTAGGAAGTGTGCTAATTTCATTCTTTTACATGTGGCTGTCCAGTTTTCCCAGCATCATTTATTGAAGAGGCATCTTATCCCCATTGTATAGTCTCGCCTCCTTTGTGAAAAATAAGGCACCCATAAGTACATGGGTTTATTTCCAGGATTTCTATCTTTTTCCAGTGGTCTATATTTCTGTTTTTGTGTCAGAACCATACTGTTCTGATGACTGCATCTTTGTAGTATAATCTGAAGTCAGGAAGGTTGATTCCTTCAGATCTATTCTTCTTTCTCAAGACTGCTTTGGCTATTCGGGGTCTTTTGTGTCTCCATTTTAATTGTGAAATTTTTTTTTTCTAGTTCTGTGAAAAATGCCATTGGTAATTTGATAGGGATCTCACTGAATCTGCAGATTGTGTTTGATAGTATAGTCATTTTCCCAATATTGATTCTTCCTACCAAGGAACATGCAATATCGCTCTATTTGTTTGTGTCATCTTTGATTTTTTTTAAATTAATGTCTTATAATTTTCTGTGTACATACTTTTGTCTCCTTAGGTAAGTTTATTCCTATTTAATTATTTTTGTTGCAATGGTGAATGGATTCTTTAATTTCCATTTCTGATTTTTCACTGTTAGTATATAGAAATGCAAGTGATTTCTGTGTATTGATTTTGTATCCTGCAACCTTGCTAAATTCACTAATTAGCTCTAGTAATTAATTTTTTGATATTATCTTTAGGGTTTTCTATGTACAGTATCATGCCATCTGCAAACAGTGAGAGTTTCACTTCTTCTTTTCTGATCTGGATTCCTTTTCTTTCTTTTTCTTCTCTGATTGCTGTAGCTAGGACTTCCAGAGCTATGTTGAATAATAGTGGTGAAAGTGGACACCCTTTTCTTTTCCTGATCTTAGGGGGAATGCTTTCAGTTCTTCACCACTGAGAATAATGTTTGCTGTAGGCTTATCATACATGGCCTTTATGATGTTGAGGTAGGTTCCTTCTATGCCCATTTTTTGAAAAGCTTTAATCATAAATGGGTGCTGAATTTTGTCAAAGGCTTTTTCTGCATCTATTGAGATTATCATATGATTTTTATCTTTCAATTTTTTAATATGGTGTATCACATTGATTGATGTGTATATTGAAGAATCCTTCCGTGGCTCTTGAGAGGAAGGCACTGCATTGGTGGCTTCCAGGTCCTGGATTCTAGCCATAGTAGTATCTTCTTAAAGACAGACAGAATTTACAGCTGTCTAGCAAGCTAGTTCTGCATAGAGTAGCTCTGAGTGTTAGGCCTAAGGCCCTTTGAGTGATCAATAAGCATCTAAGTTCTCTTATCAAATTTCTTTCTGCCAGTAATTGCTTAGGCAGCTGTTCCCTGGAACTGAAAGCTAACAAACCAAGATGTACCACACAGCCTCCTAATTTACAGTGCTGCTTCTCTAATTAATGCAAGTAAAATATTTTCATACGTGGTCTTAGCTGACCTGCTTAAACATATGTCTTAACTTCAGTTGTAGATCTAGAAGAATTATGACTTTCTCTAACAGGTAGCCCCTCAGGAGGTTTTACTTCAGATATGGCTGTTACAAATAAATATTTCTGGAGAAATACATGACCTGTCAAATTACATGGAAAAACTACACAGGTTCATGGGCATTCTTGTCTAAACAGGTTTTCTGATGTGCAAAATACAAAACTGCAAATTAAGCCAAGTTGTTAACAATTAACTGGATGCATTGTGTTGCCTAAACAAAACTATGCCCACCTTCTAGAAAGTCAGCATATGTCCACAGGAACAATCTTTAATTAGTAGTTACCTCAGGCCACCCCTTTCATTAATAGGAAATAATAGGATCAGTGTCTTAATAGATTTTCTGGGGTAAGTATCTATGATAAACAGGAGCTTTTGCTTATATCCTCAAGTTCCTAGGTCATAATAATGCACATTAATTAAGGTCTTTTCATAAGCCAATATATGTATTTGCTTTTGTTCATATAAGAGATGCTCAGAGAGCATTATTTGTTAACTAGAGTATAAGACTAAAGTATACATAGATCATATACAATGTTTTCAGATTTTCATGGGTGAGAAAATTATTGTATCTGTGGATAGAAATGAGTCTTCAAGAAATAGTTTATATTTTTGTGATTCATAGTGATGTGAAATGAACAAAACTTTAGCAATTCAATAATTCAACAAAATATTTCACCCTTAGGTGAAGCTGAGCCAATGAGAACGTACTATAGTTTATGCGAAGATTTGAGTCAGGAAAACAAAGCTGTTTTGGGCCAAATTGTTTGGCTTCAAGATTGAATGAAATCCAATTGTGCCTATACTCTGATTATGAATATGTAAAATTCATGAATTCAAACAGACAGCAGTTGGAAGGGAACAGAAATGTCACTGCAGTTGATTTCATAGAATGGTACAATTTGGAAGATTTTAATTTTGTTTTCAGGCTAGTTGTTGTTTCAATAACATCAATAAAAAGTGTAGTGAATTAAACTTCTCTCTAGTCTTTTATCCCAGAAGATAACTCTGCAGATATTTGAATATTTGCTATGTACTAAAGCAAATATCTGAGATAGACAATCTAGTCAAATATTCTTGATCTTCTTGATACATAAAGCATTGATTAAATTATGCTTAATAAATGAAGTCCCAAGAATACAGAGCAAATGGTTCTCTGACTGTAACTGATGATGGCAGAACTAACAAATGTGACCCAACAGCAGTCTAATTTTGAGAAGTTAACCAAGCAAATCAATTAAAATGAGGTATTTGAAGTTTAGAACTTTTTTTTACAGTTAAAAACTACATAAATAATAACATACTACTTCTCTTGGCATATAAACATAGATAAGAAAATGGCATAAACTGGGCAAGATTATGAAAAGGAAAATAAGGACAATAAAATTGTATTAAATTGCCTCTGGCTTACATAAACTATTTCAAAGATCCAATGGCTTCTTTCATACAAAATTTTAGAAAATCAAAGTCAGAATATTTCCTTTCTAACAAGTTTCCAAAAAGTTTATGTTTTAAAAGCATTATGCCTCCAGGACTATATATTTCACATGAAATACTAAGAAACTAGAGAACAAAGTATAAGACCCTTGGGGACTTCAGATCTCATAGATTTAGTTTAAAATGTTTTTTGAGGAAATGAGTTTCCAATAAAGGGATGTTTGGGCTATCAAAATATCTACTGAAAAGAAACCAAAGGAAATATTCGATAACTTTTCTCTCAATAACAAAAGTAATAAAGAAAACCATTGGCAGCAGTACCCCATTTTAAAGGTAAAACTCCTTCTAGCCTAAGCTCCTTATTTTTTCTCTCTTTATTTCAGTGATGATATCTGCCATTGAATAACTGAAATCCATTTATCGGGGTCAACACACGTGCTAGTAAATACTAACATCAGCTTTCAAGCTTTGCATTTGCAAGTTTAATATTGTACTTAGTACTAAAAAGCTTAACTATTCTTTCATTTAATTTTGTAAGCCATTTTAGCTTATTTAAACATTCTTTCTGTGAAAATATACTCTGTACATGAGTTCAATTATCCTTCATGAATAGTTCAAAAAGTCAAGAATTAAAATTAACATAAAATTATGTGCATAAAGTGGTTTACTGTTCTCCAATGTGGAAACTATATTTTAAAAGATATTTATTATACTCTTAGAAGAGTCTTAGACTTTCTTAATATATTCAATCTTCAACATTCAGAGGGCATTTAAAATTATTTAGCAGCTGCTGCTCCTGCTAAGTCATGTCAGTTGTGTCTGACTCTGTGCGATCCCATAGACGGCAGCCCACCAGTCTCCTTTGTCCCTTGGATTCTCCAGGCAAGAACATTGGAGTATGTTGCCATTTCCTTCCCCAAAGCATGCATGCATGCTACGTCGCTTCAGTCATGTCTGACTGTGTGACCCCATGGACAGCAGCCCACCAGGCTCCTCTGTCCATAAGATTCTCCAGGCAAGAATAGTGGAGTGGTTGCCATTTCCTTCTCCAATTTAGCAGCTAGATTTCAGATAAGATTTCTTTATCTTACACTACCAACAAAAGAGTAATATAGGTTTAATATGTATCATTTTGAGATTAAAAAAAATAAAAGTCAGGCATTCTCAGTAGATAACTTGGTTCATGTTATAGATAGATAATCAAAAGAGAAAAATATTAAACTCGAATATTTTATGAATTACTTAAAAATTCAACAGATATCCATTAATGGATTGATATCTGTATTTATAAAACAGATGAAACAGAAACAAGACACAGAGGAATAATGTCTTGCTTATTAGAGTAGGAAAAAAAAAGTAAGACACAACTGCAACAGGGAATTCGGAAATCTCAATAGGAATTACATTACAAAATGTTACAATATTTTTAATGGAATGCGGCCATGTAATTAAACATTTAATTATTTCTTCTTTCACTCAGCATTCACAATCTTAGACATTTTTCAATGAAGATAAATTACCAAATTTTGTAAATACAGGTAAAAGTAGGAAGTTCCTTGCAATTTTTCTTTCATATTCTTAAATTGGTTTATCTATATATTTAATTTCTCTACCAATGCCAACAATACAGAAATATGAGGTATGAGAAAATTCTCTTTTATTTAAATTCCATTTCCTACTAAAAGCAGAGTAACAATTTGGAAGATATGCTATTCAATTTTTTATAGAAGCACAATACTTTTTTTAAAGAAATAAAAATAGAAAAACAGTGTTCTATACTTTGCTTTTCTTAGCAATGCATTTTTCTCAAGATAAATATATAAAAATTTATTCAGTCTTTTCTACTGATAGATATTGGGATTTTTTTTCTATTTATTTCAAATAAAATATTGTATAATACAAATCCAGTTATCACATTATTTCTGTGTAATGACACCCTTAATTTCTACTGCATAAGACCCATATAGTGGTTCAATGAGTGTGTACAATTTAATGTTTAAAAATGCTGCTAGACATATTCTACAGAGTTTGAATCGATGTCCAGTCTACTGGGTAGGGCTAATAGTTGTACCACATTCTTGGCTGCACTGAATATGATCAACCTTTCATATTGCTATCATCCTAATTTTTTTTAAAAAGTTTTCAGTGTTTTAATCACCTTGTCCTTGATGATTAGTGAAGTGAAACATATTTTTATCAGAAGCCCATTTGTATTTTTTCTTCTGTGAATTTCCTAGCTATATTCCATGCTAGCTTTTCTTGTGGCAGCTTCTTTATTAATGTGTATAACTTTGGGTGTAAAGTAGAAATATTAAATTTTTATGTATTAAATATCACAAATATCAAGTCAAACCATATGCATTTGTCATTTGTGACAATATTTCATCTACCAAATGGTGATCAAGTACAGATTACTCAAATATTTTATTTTAGTTTATCATTCTGTCATTTGTCTTTACTTATAGTTTCTTTACCATAGAAATATGCCATATTATGTAATCTATATGTTAATGTTAATATTATATTTGTGTTTAATACTATTTATAGTTTTAAATATAATATATATATATATAATATAATAATTTTTAAATGGGCTTCCCTGGTAGCTCAGATGGTAAAGAAGCCTCCTGCAATATGGGAGACCTGGATTTGATCCCTGGGGTGGGAAGATCCCCTGGAGAAGGGAAAGGCTACCCACTCCAGTATTCTCACCTGGAGAACTCCATGGATTCTACAGTTCATGGGGTCACAAAGAGTCAGACACAACTAAACAACTTTCATTTCACTTAATAGTTTTAAAATATTATTATAATATTAAAATTAAATGCATTTAATTTTAATATTATTATAGTTTAAGCTTCATATATAGTATTAAATGGGATTTTTTCCTTTCTTTCAAAGAGATGGCTGTTTTTAGACCTTCAAGGTTAATTTGTTATTAATAAATTTCAACTTTTCTACAGAACTGGGAAAATGATTCTAATCAATAATTCCTTCATGCTTCTAGAGTTAATTTAACATTTACAAATTATTTAAATATGTACAATGAATACATAAGTTTTTTTAAAAACTTTTCTTATGATTACAACTTCTATATATCATGAAATGCAAAATAATCACTAAATTGAAATTTTAAAATACTATACTGTTAGCACAAACCACATTAATTAAATCTGCTAAATGATGATTTGGTCTTAAGTTAAAGTATCATTTGCAGTGGGAAAATGATACTGATGACTATACGTCCTTTTCTTACAGAACTGGCTTCTTCATAATTCCATGGATCATGTAATGGCCCTATTCTCAGACTCTTTGAATTTTGAAACCTATACTCAGTCTTGGAGAAGGCAATGGCACCCCACTCCAGTACTCTTGCCTGGAAAATCCCATGGACGGAGGAGCCTGGTGGGCTGCAGTCCATGGGGTCGCTGAGGGTCGGACACGACTGAGCGACTTCACTTTCACGTTTCACTTTCATGCACTGGAGAAGGAAATGGCAACCCACTCCAGTGTTCTTGCTTGGAGAATCCCAGGGACGGGGGAGCCTGGTGGGCTGCCATCTATGGGGTCGCCCATAGTTGGATACAACTGAAGCGACTTAGCAGCAGCAGTAGCAGACTCAATCTACAGAATCCTGTGCTATCACTGTTACTTGTCTATATGGCTTCATGAAGACCATCTCTATGACTTTCAACAGTTTGTCTGTTTTAAAATAATACTATATGGAAATAACTTGTTTCCAAGTACAAAAAAATGTCCAAAATGAGATGGTTATTCAGTGATTTAGAATGTTTCTCTATTTTATTGTTCATATTAGAACAAAAGACAAAATGAGAAATTTATTGTAGAGAACTTCTAAAAACATGGAAATATGCTCAGGAAACACTGTAAAACACTTATGCGCAGGCCTCTTTCTCATTGTTTTACAGTTGCTAAATCACGTTGTGATCCACATAGTCAGTCTGTAGCATAGTCAATGAAGCAGATGTTTTTCTGGAACTTTCTTGCTTTTGCTATGATCTAATGGATGTTGTCAATTTGATCTCTGTTTTTGTTTGTTTGCTATTAATTATTTTTCTAGTTTTCATGAAATAAAATGACTGAGGTCTGACCCCTAGGCTCAGCACTTGATAAAATTTTACAAAAGGTTAACAAGGCCATCAAAGAGAACAAGAAGTGAGGTTAAAAGGAAAACAGTCAATGCAGCACTTGTAATATTTCACATAATAAGGCTTAATATAACAACAGTTTTTATAATATATAGTTTCTATAACTCTAAAAGCCTACTTTTTTTTCTTTTTGCATTGAGTTTCCTCCTCGTTGTTCAGTTGTTAAGTCATGTCTGAGTCTTTGTGACCCCATGGATTGCAGAATGCCAAACTTTGATGTCCTTCATCATCTCCTGGACTTGCTAAAACTCATGTCCATTGAGTCAGCAATGCCATCCAATGATCTCATCCTCTGTCATCCTCTACTTCTCTTGCCTTCAATCTTTCCCAGCATCAGGGTCTTTTCTAAAGAATCAGCTCTTTGCATCACATGGCCAAAGTATTGGAGCTTCAGCTTCAGCCTCAGTCCTTCCATGAATATTCAGGACTGGTTGGATCTCCTTGCAGTCCAAGGGACTCTCAAGAGTCTTCTCCAACACCACAGTTCAAAAGCATCAATTTTGCACTCAACCTTCATGGTCCAACTTTCACATCTGAACATAATTACTGGAAAAACCATAGTTTTGACTAGACAGATCTTTGTCAGCAAAGCAATGTTTCTGCTTTTCAATACACTATCTAGGTTTGTCATAGATTGTCTTCCAAGGAGCAAGAAGGCCCCCGAAATAAAGTCTGTCACTATTTGTACATTTTACTCATCTATTTGCCATGAAGTGATGGGACTGTATGCCATGATCTTAGTGTTTTGAATGTAGAGTTTTAAGCCAGCTTTTTCTCTCTCCTCTTTCACCTTCATCAAGAGGCTCTTTAGTTCGTGTTTGCTTTCTGTTATTAAAGTGGTATTATCTGAATATCTGAAGTTGTTGATATTTCTCCTGGCAATCCTGATTCCAGGTTGTGATTCACGCAGCCCAGAATTTTGTACGATGTACTCTGCATATAAGTTAAATAAGCAGGGTGACAATATACAGCACTGACATGATCCTTTTCCAATTTTGAACCAGTCTGTGGTTCCCTCCCCAATTCTAACTGTTGCTTACTGACCTGCATACAGATTTCTCAGAAGGCTGGTAAGGTTGTCTGGTAATCCCATCTCTTTAAGAATTTTCCATTTGTTGTGATTCTCACAGTCAAAGACTTTCTTATAGTCAATGAAACAGTAGTAGATTTTTGTTGTTGTTGTCTGGAATTCCCCTGCTTTTTCCATGATCCAATGGATGTTGGCAATTTAATCTCTGGTTCCTCTGCTTTTTCTAAATCCAGGTTGTATAACTGGAAGTTCTCAGCTAACATACTGTTGAAGCCTAGCTTGAAAGATTTTTGAGCATTTCCTTGCTAGCAAGTGAAATGAGTGAAGTTGTATGGTAGTCAGGACATTCTTTGGCATTGCCCTTCTTTGGGATTGGAATGAAAACAGACCTTTTCCAGTCCTGTGGCCACTGCTGAATTTTCCAAATTTGCTGGCATATTGAGTGCAGCACTTTAACAGCATCTGCATTTAGGCTTCGAAATAGCTCAGCTGGAATTTCATCACCCCCACCAGCTTTGTTTGTAATAATGCTTCTTAAGGCCCACTTGACTTCACATTCCAGGATGTCTGACTCTATGTGTGTGACCACACCATCTTTTTCATTACCTTTAAGAAAGGTCTACAGTACGGCTGTACAGAAGAAAAACAGGCTGACATGTCTATTTCACTAGCAATATGTAGACATTCTACTAAGTGATCTCTAAACTTGATCTTCTCATAAATCCTACAGATGCACATTAATCATAATCATTTACCAAAGATGAACTTTAAATTTAGAGAAATATTAACAGCTCTAGCATTATTAGGCAGGAGACTTCGGTTTCATACTTAAGTGCATCGTTTTCAAATCCTCATCTCTCTGCTCTCAGCCTTGTGGCAATGACTTTCAAGTATCTGCTATTTATCTGTTCCTGCTCGCTACATGTGGTTTCATTTCACTGCTTTCATATTGGCTGAAAAGTGTTAGAAGGGGGAACCACCTTAGTGAAGAAATGAGCCTATGGCATTCCATGTTAATTCCAAAGCTCTTTCAAAATCCTGCCAATAATTTAGCTGTTTTCCCCCCATACATATTTGTGAAAAAAATTTAAACATGCTTTGTTATAATTAACAGCAATATGATTATGCAGATGGCCTAAACCTACATACGCACACAACAAAATGACATAAATGTAGAAACAAACAAACATAAAAACTGAGGGGAGTCAGACTGGCATGTTTAATTCCCGGAGTTTTAACCTAAATTGGATTCAGTGATACTTTCAGCAAAACTCCCTCCTGCTTTACACCTGAAAGCAGATGGAGGCAGATTGCATCATGAGTTCCGTCCTTTCAAATTACAATAGTTTACGATGCTCATCTGCATTTTAATCAGATACAAAGGATTTATTTCTGAAATGCATGAAGGAAGCTAATTTCCAGTACCTAGAAATGCATCAGAGAGTTTATAGCCAGTAGAGTAAAATAGGTTGCACATTTTTATTAATATTTTGTATCTATTTCTCTTGAGTATATTACATCACAGTGATAGATGTGTCAGCAGGTTTATGAAAAGATGTCCACAATCCTTTCAAAATAAGGATAGAGAAGTGTTTTCATACTCAAAAATCATTTTTATTATAACTTAACTCCTATATGGAAAGGAGTTAAATTTGGAATCTGATTTAATAAAATAATTTAAGGTATGTTTTCTTCTAGTAAACTGTTATATAGATAAAAATGTTAAGTATTGTATCATTTTATTCCACCCCACCTTTTTTTGAGGGCATTACAATCACCACAATCTACAGAATCTACTTACTATAGGTTTCTACTCAAATCTGTCAATGGGAGACACATGGTCAAGATTTGGAAAGGGGAGGAGATGACATAAATGGCTAATACCTTTTTCTCTTAACTCTCTCAAACTTCCTTGACTCCATCACAATTTCTGATTCCTTAGTTTTACCAAAGATTATATATTGTGCTTATTTTCAATTCTTTAATATTTTTATCTAAAATATGTTAAATGACTTCTCTTGTGGCCAAACAATGTCTATATCCACTATTGGTGACTCGAGACATATTTAGTAGTCATTTATGAAAACAAAGTATCTAGCAATATTGAGAAGATTTTAATTACATAATACAACACTTCGTTAACTTAGCATTTTCCTAAACTTTGCATGGTGAAGTTAACTTCTTCCCGTGCTCTTTCAATTCTCAACATAGGTTCCTTTGTGAGTGTGTGTGTAAACCTAGTTTCCTTGATATTCTAGAATTTTTTTCATTTCCTCTATTATCTAATTTATTGGCATACAACTGCTCATAGTATTCTTTTATAACACTTTTTATTTCAGTGAAGCTATAGTAATGTTTCTTCTCTCAGTCCTGGTTCTTGGAACTTAAGTCTTCTCTGTTTCTTGGAGAAGCCAGCTAGAGGTTTGTCAATTTTTAGAAAATCTTTTCAAAAACGAGCTTTTGGTTTTACTGATTTTTCTCTATTGTTTTTCTATTTAATTCCTCACATGTGCATGCTCAGTCATTTCAGTCATGTCTGACTCTTTGGGACCCCATGGACTGTAGCCCACCAGCCTCCCCTGTCTAGGGGATTTTTCAGGTAAGAATACTGGAGTGGGTTGCCATATTTCATTAAGATAACTCTAATCTTTATCCTTTACATCCTTTGTGGGCTTTAAGTTTAATTTTCTCCTCTTTTTACCGTCAGGTTGAAGTTTAGAATTTTGATTTGATACCTTCCTTCTTTTCCAACATAGGCATTTAGAGCTATAAATTTCCCTCTAAGCACTGTTTTAACTGCACTATAAAATTTTTTTTTTTCTGCTCTGTGTCTTCATTTTCATCAATCTCAAAATATTTTCTGATTTCATTTGTGATTTCTTCTTTGATCCATCTATTTGGAAGTATGTTGTTTGATTTCCACATATTTTTAAGATTCCCAAATTTATTTCTAATAACTTAGTTTTAGTTTCATACTCGGAGAAGGCAATGGCAGCCCACTCCAGTAGTCTTGCCTGGAAAATCCCATGGATGGAGGAGCCTGGTAGGCTGCAGTCCATGGAGTCGCGAAGAGTCGGACACGACTGAGCGACTTCACTTTCACTTTTGACTTTCATGCATTGGAGAAGGAAATGACAACCCACTCCAGTGTTCTTGCCTGGAGAATCCCAGGGACAGGGGAGCCTGGTGGGCTGCTGAACATGACTGAAGTGACTTAGCAGCAGCAACAGTTTCATACTACTATTATCATGCACTACACTTTTAAAATAATTTCTATCCTTTTAAAAATATTGAAGTGTGTTTTTGTTTGTTTGTTTGTTTTAGTACATGGTGTCTCCTGGTGAATGTTCCATGTGTTATTGATAAGAACATGCATTTGGCTCTTGTTGGATAGTATAGTCTATAAATTTTCACTAGGTCTATTTGATAGGAATTTGAAGTCTCTGTTCCACACCCTGCTTCTCTCTCTGGAATAAAATCTGTGATAATGAGGTGAGTGAAGGTAGGAACAATGGCCTGCTTCTCTCTGAGGGATACTTTCACTATAAGGTAGTGAGAGCTTGGTACATGAGGAGGTGGCAGCTACAGGTCTTCTAGGTTTGCCTTTCTCAGCATGAATCCTCCCCCACCAAAGCTTGAACAAGGGTATCTGGGGCTCCAGATTATTCAGCAGTGCCACATCCAACATAGATCTTCTGTCCCATGATTAAGGACTGAGCAAAAGAAGGGTGTCCCCACCTCTCAGCTATATTCATCCAGAACTTAGCCTCAGAAATAGGTAGCTAGGATGAGAAATTATTAAGTCTTGCTTTCCTGAGAAAACAGCTTTACTAACCAAGAGTCGGGGAGAGAGAAAGCCCTGGATTTTTGTTTGTTAACTTGGAGTGGAGTTACATATCACTAAGCTATAATAAATAGAGATGGTATGGGTCTTAGTTCAAATACCACAGAATCACATTCTCAATCAAATTTAGATTTCCTTAAACAAGTGTCTCTTCATCTTCTATAAGCCCACAGAGTCTGATACTTCTTAAACATTTGTATTTTGCATATTTTCATCTGTAGTTTTTAATACAGCAGTCATGACTACCAGATCTACCACCAGAAAGAGAGACCTGACTTTTTATTTTGAAATTTTATAGTGTGAGGCACAATCTAAATTATTATCAATAATAATGAAAGTATTATCAAGGATTTTTAAAATATCTTATTTTTAAATACTCAGATTCAAATGATAGAATTAAAAATAATGTACTTGGGACGCTACTAAAGAGTCTACCCATAGACCACTGGAGACATCTACCTGTGGACCCCTTAACTGGCCCATGGGCATACTAACATCCCATATGCCTCTTCCACTCCTTAATGGCTGGCTGCCATTGTGAGCTCCTGTGGACACTAGAGTGAGCCTTTGCAGATGGCTAGTAAGCAAATGCAGAAAGGCAGCCTAGCTCTCTGAGGTTGGGCAAAGATACAGAGCTTAGGAAAGAATAAACAGACTCACAACACCTGGCCTGAATTTGTGAGATTGAGAGAAGGCATACAATCTTAAGAACCCCACTACCACCACCACCACCATTCCTGATTCAAGAGGGGACAAGAAATATGGGGCAGGCATATTCTTGGAAAAGATCTGTGGAAGTTTCAAAGCCCCTAGATAGAGTAACAGGTGAAGGCAACTCTCTTCTGAAGCCAGAGAGTAATAACTGGAGGAGTTAACCTCTTTTTCAAATGTGAAGACAGCAAATGAGAGACTTCAAGAAACACAAAAAGTCAAGGAAACATGACACCACCAAATGAATATTATAAATGCCCAATGCCTAATATCTCATAAATGGAGGCTTATGAGTTGAAGGATGAAAGCTTAAAATGATTGTCTTAAGGAAACTCAAAAAGGTAAAAGAATACCCACATAAAAAAATTGAGAAAATATTATATGAACAAAATGAAATTCAACAGAGAGAATAATTAAAAAACAAAAATTCACATAAAAAATACAACTTAAGAACTGAAAAATGCAATAGAGAGCATCAACAGCAGACTTGAATGAGCAGGAGAGAGATTCTATAAACTTGAAGATAGGACATTTGAAATTTTTCAGAGAAGAAGAGTGTAAGAAAATTTTAAAAAGTAAAACAAACAAATAAAAAGCAGGTTAGTTATAGGACACCATCACAAGAAATGATATTCTTATTATGGCATCCCAAAAAGAATACATAGAGAAAATGGCAGAACAGTTATTTAAAGAAACAATGGCCAAATATTTCTGAAAGCTGGAGAAAGTTATGGTATTTCAGGTACATAAAAACATAACACCCCATACAGGTTTGACCAACAGAGGACTTCTTTGAGACATATTATAATAAAATTATTCAAAATCAAAGACAAAGTGAGAATTTTGAATTCAGCAAGAGAAAAAAAGAAAGAAAGAAAAACTTTATTCCATACAATGGAATCCCAAACAACTATCAATAGATTTCTCAGGCAAAATTTTGCAGATCAAGAGACAGTGGGATGATATATTCAAAGTGCTAAATGAAAACAAAACAAAACAAAACAAAAATCAGCTTGCCAACTAAGAATACTTTACCTGGCAAAACTGTCCTACAAAATGAGAGAAAACTTTTCAAGACAAACAGAGGAAAGAGAGTTAATCACCACTAGATCTCTTGTCCTATAAGAAATACTAAAAAGAGTTCTTTAATCTGAAATGAAATGATGGTAATTACTCACATGAAAACATATGGACATATAAAATACACTAGATTGGGTTATTAGGGTATGTATATGGTCAAATTTAGAATATTCTAATGTCATAATAGTATGGTAATATGTAGATCACTGAACTCAACTATAAATGTTCAAAGATAATGGTATTAAAATTACTATAGCTATAATAATTTATTAATAGATACACAAAATAATATGTAAATTATAATATCAAAAATACAAAAAGGGAAGATTAACAGGGCACAGATTTTGTTGGTGATTAAATTATTATCAGGTTTCCCTGGTGGCTCAAATGGTAAAGAATCCGCCTGCAATGCATATGAGACAGGTTTGACCCCTGGGTCAGGAAGAACCCCTGGAGAAAGAATGGCTACCCGCTCCAATAGTCTTGCTTGTAGAATCCCATTGACAGAGCACCCATGTAGCTTGGCGAGCTATAGTCCATGGGGTTGCAAAAGGTTGGACAGGACTGAGTGACAAAGCACACACACACACACACACACACACACACACACATACACACAAATTGTTAGCAGCTTAAAATAGAATGTTACAACAATATTTTATGTAAGCTTCACAGTGACCACAAACCAAATACCTACAGTAAATGCACAAAAGAAGAAGATATCAATGTGTGAAACTACAGAAAATCACCAAGTCACAAAGGAAGACAGTAAGAGGAATAAATGGAAAAAAAAAAGAAAGCAGGAAACAATTCATAAGATGGCAATAATAAGTATTTACATATCAATTCCTTATTTCCTACTGTAAAATCTTATCCTTCCTTTGCTGCAGGAAAACTTGCATCTTACTTGCCATGGTTACAGACCCTGAATTGCAATTTTCTGTTTATCCCAAATAAACTCATATTTGCTAGAGAAATAACTGGCAGTCTATTTATTTCAGGTTAATAATATATAAATACAAAGTCTATTTGTTATAAATCAGCCATGAATTATACTTCTTTATATCCTGATAAAACTAGGAAGAGCTAGTCTTTAAGACTTAATAAAGAAAAAACTACCCTTCTTTTAAATTATTATGGTAAAAATCGTCAGAAGTTTCTTTTTATCACAAAATTTAAGCAGGTTGTATTGTAATTATTTACATGTATATTATGATTATCATATAAGCTTATTAAGGAACTTTATTTTCTTTAACTGTCCCTAAACCACTCTAATGGAGAAGGCAATGGTACCCCACTCCAGTACTCTTGCCTGGAAAATCCTATGGGTGGAGGAGTCTGGTAGGCTGCATGCAGTCCATGGGGTTGCTGAGGGTCAGACACGACTGAGCAACTTCACTTTCACTTTTCACTTTCATGCATTGGAGAAGGAAATGGCAACCCACTCCAGTGTTCTTGCCTGGAGAATCCCAGGGACGGGGGAGCCTGGTGGGCTGCCATCTATGGGGTCGTTCAGAGTCGGACACAACTGAAGCGACTTAGCAGCAGCAGCAGCAAACCACTAAAATAGTATTACTATAGTGATTTTTCCAAAATAACAAAATTTAATCCTGTTCCTAATAAGACTAAAACTCATGTTTACTGCCTTGTTTAGTTCAGTGCCTCCATGGTATGTAGTCGATAAAGCTTAAATTTCCTGTGGGGAAAGGCCTAATGATTATCTCTTTTGGTTTTTTATTGTCATGTTCAAATATATTAACACAGTAAAATAAGCACTATACATTTTGTGTACATTTTGTTTACCCAAGGAATACTAGACACATTGAAGTAAGTAAATAAATATCTGCTGATAGATGAAAGAATCTGTGAATAGTGGAAAAGCAGGTATGTTTCTCTTGAAGAATGTACAGTATATAAAAACAGTATAAATATACTTTTCCTTCTTCACTGCATACAAACTGCTAAAAGTAGCAAGAAGCAAGGATTATCTCTCTATTTCTGTCAATATCCCTAGTCTTGAAATCAAGTTATACTTAGTAGCCTTGGAAACTTGGGCAAAACCCATAGAGTCTCTCAGTCTATTTTCTCACCTGTAAAATACAAATAACAGAAGTATGTATTTTCCAGAGAGTTGACTAAATTAATTAATGTAAATTTATTCATATAGTGCCTGGCACATTATGTGAATTTAAAACTGCCAGCTATTATGATTTTCTTTTTGCTATATATGAATACTGTAATGTCAATTCTAGTTCTTCAATGGAAAAGTACCTCATTTGCTAAAATAAATACCTGTCTACAAATGTATGATAACTGAACCCAAATGAGATCAAATATTTTAAACCATTATGAATATTTTACTTAACTTGATTGAGCTTGAAAAATCCATAATGATAAGTGAGACGTTAAGTGTGGTTGCTAATTGTTGCTATTTGTCAAATAGTGGGAACTTATATTGTTATAGTGCTTAAGAATTTAAAGTTTAGTGTCACATTGAGCTCAAGGCAAGGGAGGTTGGAGTAGATATTAGAAGACTGGGACAGAAAGAAGTTAAACAACATTCTAAGTTCACTGATAAAGAAGTTGGTTTTTCCCATAACAGAATATTGTTAGTTTCAGAAAAACAGAATTAAAAATAGCAGATTGTAACTGGAGAGAAATAAAGGGAAACTAGTAGTTTTACATAAAGTCTTCTAAATATATTCATTCACTTTTCCACGGGCTCAGCCCTCTCTGTTGCTGTGGACAGCAACACAGACAGGGTTTCTTTCCTCTCTGAGTATACAGTAATGCAGGAGATACACAACAAAGCAAACAAAATTCATACCATACTGTATGTGATGAATTTAAAGAAAGCAGCAACCAAGTTGCCAAGTGAAAAAGGGGCACAGATTGGGTAAATGGAACTTTACTTGCTCTAGAGAGGACAATAAGGGAATGTTACCAGCTAGAGGTGAAATTTAAGCTAAGACATGGATGAGAAGGAGACAAAGGACAAGCAAGGAGAACATTTCAGACAAAGACAGACAATCATGAGAAGAGCTTTGTGTTGGGACATATACCGTCTAGTGTTGAACAACTGAATGCCTGCTAACATAATGATGAGACTGGAGAGAGGGGCCCAGACTGAGCCTGGGGGAACAGGTTGGAGGTGTAGCAGGTCAATGATGGTGAGAAATTCTGATTTTATTTTCAATTTGATGGAGGCCAGTTAATGTTTTTAAATAGGACAACGGCATGACCTCATTTACCTTATAAAAAGGCCATTTTGAAGAGAAACTACATGAGCCATAAAAGAATGTTAGTGGGGAAATTTATTCAGGAGATTTTTGTGGTTCTTTGAGTGTTAGATTCATTTCTGATCTAGACTAGGATCAGGGGTGAGCTGAGATGAAGTGGAGAGAGGTAAATAAAAGAGAGAGATGTTTACGAGGAAACATTGACAGACTGTCTTCATGGACTTGGAGTTATGGAATGAGGAAAGGGGAAGAATGAATAATGACTACTTTTTTTTTAATTTGAGGATAATTCCATTTACTGATTGGGGCATATGGTAAAAAATAGATCCGTGACATGCAGAGGGCTTAAATTGAGATGGCAAAGGCAATATATAATTTATCATCTAAACAGGCATACTTTTGAGAGAGATAAAGGGACTCTCAGTAATTACTGCAGGGCAATTGGCACAAAAGGACTGCCATCCTAGGGATAAGTAATGCAGATAGGGAAAAGAATAATAGCCAACAACAATGAAACACTTCATGCCAAGATCACACTTTATTTACATGTCCATTAATATATCTCTTCCCAGACCTCACTGTATCTATAGACATTTTGCGGATGAGAATACCAGTAGAGAGAAATAACTGGTACAGGTCACAAGGCTATTGTGCACTGGCACTGGGCTGGCATCTCCAATACCCCATCTCTGGCCCCTGAACTCTTTGTTGTTCAGTTGCTAAGTAATGTCCTACTCTTTGAACTCTTAACCAGTAAATATCATGGCTCCTCATGAGACCCCCAAATTATTCAAATTCTGTTGGAAATATTTTTCCTGTCATCTGAACCTCTAATACTATGTCTCCCTAACTATCTTCCTTCTCATATTTGTGGGCAGCAAATGAGGTTTTCAGCAGCAGGAAAACATCTTCAAGTTCTTAGTTAAGAGAAATGGTTCTTTGGTATTATTTTACTACTTGTAATGTGTTGACTTAATGAAGACTGCAGTAATTATAAATGACAGAAACTGATTCTATAAGAAAAAAAAACTTTATTGGAAAAAGTAACCTAGCTCAACACAGAATCCCAGAAACAGTTAAGAAAATACACTCCAGCTGGATTGAGTCAAAATGATGAAAGCTGAAGGACCACAATTGCTGGGGATGGGAGACCTTCTCTTTTCAGCACTGCTTTTATCAAAACTCAACTCTATTTCCTTGCCAGGTCTCTCCATTCAAGGTTTAAAATTATCAGGAGAGATAATCTAATGTCCTGGCTTTGGTCTACTCCTGAATCATTCAGCTAAGGCTGGAGATACAAGACTCTAAAAGAGGCCTAAGTCTTTGAATTGAGGCCCTTTGCAGAGAATCGGGAATTTCTATATGACAAAAGTTCAACACAATTGGCATCTCCTACATTCTGCCATATAAGAGGTT
Organism: Neotragus moschatus; assembly: GCA_006410615.1. Lineage (NCBI taxonomy): Eukaryota > Metazoa > Chordata > Mammalia > Artiodactyla > Bovidae > Neotragus > Neotragus moschatus. The sequence continues at coordinate 202,941 of SJYA01000705.1, forward strand.
GTTCAGATACACACGCATACTCGTGCACACACACACAAACACCCTTCCCTAGTTATTCTCCTCTATCCAAAATGTACTGCCTAACACAATTCTACCATGCTGCCTAGGCACTCTTCTTCGACAAAAGAAGAGGTAAATGGAAGTCAATAGTCAGCTTCTCTAGTTAGAGATGACATAATGTGTCTTTAAATTATCCAGTAGAGCCTCAAATTGTCCTCATATCCCATCTCAATATTCAAAAACTTTAGAAATAAAAATTTAACACCTTGTCTATATAATAAAAATGAGAAGAATAAATGCATAAAATATGTATTATTTTATTCAAAATGGAAAAATTACTCAAATTGAACAAACAAAAACCATTTTATCATAATGTATGCCAGTGTAACAAAACCGTAAGAGCATATATCTCTTCTCTTCTCAACTTCTTTGCCTTGAGCTCTTGTTTCAGTTGACAGGGGTAGAAGTATTTCTCTTTGGGGTATTCCTTTCTAAGACCGTTAGCTAACTGTATAGTACCAGTATAAGAATTAAAATTTATGGATTATTAATTCTGATGCTAAAACATATTACTACATGGATTCTGGCCCATTTATTTTGATTAAGGTTTCAAAGGATATTCCGAATCCTGAAAAATACCTGTCAGTCCTCACAAGGTGTGGTTTGCTTTTAACCATTTAGCTGAATTTTCAGTGTTTCATTCTACTGTATAAGGTTAGATGCTTTTGGATTAAATGCAGTTGTTAAGAAGAGTTGATACTAATGAAGCTCACTTTTGTACAGACACATATCTTGGTCAGTTTCAAGATTGGGAGTTCTGTGCTATTAAAATCATGATTCTCTTAATCTATAAATTGTGATCAATATTTCTCACTTATTTAATAAGTACTTAATTCTTTGATATTTACACATGATCATTGCCATTTACTGAATAGATTACACTGACCATAAAGTTATTATTATGATAACCTTCAAAAATATTTTGAATCAGTCAAAAATATTTCTAGACTCTGAGTTTTTCTGAGAATCCATATCTAGAACTGACTCAATTTTTAATTTGAACTATCTCTCAAAAAGTCATTTATATTTAATTATTGTTATCCTGAATGTAATACAATTTTTGGATTAGGGCTACACATATAGGAAAATTGGGTAAAGATAAGTACTTCTGGAAGTTCTGACTACTTGAAGGAAGTCCTTTTTGAGTGAAAGGCATGGCAACTATGTACTATACGTAGATACTAGCAACATAGGAACCATGGATATTAGTGTCTTTAATCTGCATTTCTGTACCACTGGAATTAGTACAGTGTGGCACAGAGGAAACATACCTCCATTTTATAAACTTTAAGTCATTATTTTTCTTTCATATCACCTTAAATGCCTTAGGGTATGCAAATCTATAAAAGAAAAACAAAAACATAGATTCCCATCCTCTTCTTTCACTCCTTTCTAATTATCAGTGAGCTAAGTAGAGTGCCAGATATTGGGGATTTCATTTGGCTTGTGTGGTTCCCCTCACAAGGTAGAGCAGAGTATAAGCAGTTTGTGCCGCCAAATAAGAACAGCTCAGTCCCTGCTGTTGCTGTCGTTCAGTCCCTAAGTCGTGTCTGACTGTTTGTGATCCCCATAGATTGCAGCACGCCAGCCTTGCCTGCCCTTCACTATCTCCAAGAGTTTTCTCAAATTCTTGTCCATTGAGTCAGTGATGCTATCTAATCATCCCATCCTCTGTCACTACCTTCTCCTTTTGCCTTCAATCTTTTCCAGCATTAGGGTTTTTCCAGTGAGTCAGCCATCACATTATGTGGTCAAAGTGTTGGCACTTCAGCTTCAGCAACAGCCCTTCAAGTGGATGTTTGTTTCCTTTAGGAAACGTTGATTTCCTTTAGGATTAACTGGTTTAATCTCTTCGCTATCCAAGGGCCTCTCAAAAGTCTTCTCCAGCACCACAGTTTAAAAGCATCAATTCTTAGGTGCTTAGCCTTCTTTATGGTCCAACTCACATCCCTACATGACTACTGGAAAAGCCATAGCTTTCACTATACAGATCTTTGTCAGCAAAGTGATGTTTCTGCTTTTGAATATGCTAGGTTGGTCAGAGCATTCCTTCCCAGCAACACATGGCTTTTAATTTCATGGTTATAGTTACCATCCACAATGATTTTGAAGCCCAAGAAAATAAAGTCTGTCACTACTTCCACTTTTTCCTATTCTACTTTCCATGAGATGATGGGGCCGGATGCCATAATCTTGGTTTTTTTGAGTGTTGAGTTTTAAGCTAGCTTTTTCATTCTCTTTCACCTTCATCAAGAGGCTACTTTCTCTTCACTTTTTGCCACTAGAGTCCTACTATCTCACTCAGAAAACACAGCTGTTCATGTGACCTCAGAATGTCTGCCTCAAAAAAGATGCATTTTTTACAGTCATCGCTTTCATTGGAATTCAGTATTATGCAATAAAAAGCAAACAACTACCAGGATTTCCAGAAAGAAAGAAAAAAACAGAACATTACTTTAGATGAAGCAAACCTTTAGGCACTGAATCTCTGCTCACTTGAAGATCACTCTGGCACATGGTTTCTATACAGCTTTCCTCACTTATGATGCATATTTGGCTTTATCCATATATACATGTTAAAGTTAAAATGCTGCACTCATTATGCCAGCAAATTTGGAAAACTCAACAGTGGTCACAGGACTGGTTAAAGTCAGCTTTCATTCCAATCTCAAAGAAATGAAATGTCAAAGAATGTTCAAATTACCATACAATTGCACTCATTTCACATGCTAGCAAGATTATGCTCAAAATTCTTCAAATTAGATTTCAGTAGTACATGAGCAAAGAAATTCTAGATGTACAGGCTGGATTTAGAAAAGGCAGAGGAACCAGCAATCAAATTGCCAACATAGAAAAAGCAAGGGAATTCCAAAGAAACATCTACTTCTGCTTCACTGACTATGCTAAAGTTTCTAACTCTGTATATCACACAAACTATTCTTAATGAAATGGGAATACCAGACGGCATTACTATACAGAACCTCTATGCAGGACAAGAAGCAACAGTTATAATTGGACATTGAACAACAGACTAGTTCAAAATAGGGAAAAGAATATGTCAAGGCTGTATATTGTCACCCTGCTTATTTAACTTCTGTGCAGAGTACATCATGAGAAATGCCAGGGTGGATGAAGCTAGAATCAAGATTGCTGAGAAAAAGATAAACAACCTCAGATATGCAATGTTACCACTTTAATGGTAGAAAGTGAAGAGGAACTAAATAGCCTCTTGATGAAAATGAAAGAGGGGAGCGAAAAAGCTGTCGTAAAACTCAACATTCAGAAACCAAAGATCATGACACCCAGTCCTATCAGTTCATGTCAAATAGATGGGGAAAATGTGGAAACAGTGTCAGGTTTCATTTTCTTGGGCTCCAAAATCAACATGGATGGTGACCGCAGCCATGGAATTAAAAGATGCTTGCTCCTTGGAAGAATAGCTATGACAAAACTAGGCAGTGTACTAAAAAGTAGAGACATCACTTTGTCGACAAAGTTTCATATAGTCAAAAGTTATATTTTTTCCAGTAGTCATGTATAGATGTGAGAGTTGAACCATAAAAAAGGATGCTGCTGCTGCTAAGTCGCTTCAGTCGTGTCCATCTCTGTGTGACCCCAAAGATGGCAGCCCACCAAGCTCCCTCGTCCCTGGGACTCTTCAGGCAAGAACACTGGAGTGGGTTGCCATTTCCTTCTCCAATGCATGAAAGTGAAAAGTGAAAGTGAAGTCCCTCAGTCATGTCCAACTCTTCGCGATCACATGGACTGCAGCCTACCAGGCTCCTCCATCCACGGGATTTTCCAGGCAAGAGTACTGGAGTGGGTTGCCATTATGCTTTCAAACTGCAGTGTTGGAGAAGACTCTTAAGAGTCCCCTGGACAGCAAGGAGATCAAACCAGTCAGTCCTATAGGAAATCAACCCTGAATATTAATTAGAATGACTGATTTTGAAGCTGAAGCTCCAAAACTTTAGCCACCTGATACGAAGAACTGACTCATTGGAAAAGATCCTGATATGGGAAAGATGGAAGACAAGAGAAGGGGACGACAGGATGAGATGATTGGATTGCAACCATGGACTCAATGGACATGAGTTTGAGCTAACTCAAGGAGATAGTGAAGGACAGGGGAGCCTGGCATGCTGTAGTCCTTGGGGTCTCAAAGAGTGAAACACAACTCAGGGACTGAACAACCAACAAGGGCTTTAATACAAATGATAGTAGTTTTTCTATATTAATAGAAATGTTTTTATTTACCTAATAGTTTTAACAGTGGAAACAGTGGCTGACTGTATATCTTTTGGGGGAAGGGGGGGCCAGGTTCCAAAACCATTGCAGATGATGACTGAAGCTATGAAATTAAAAGACACTTACTCCTTGGAAGGAAAGTTATGACCAACCTAGAGAGCATATTAAAAAGCAGAGACATTACTTTGCCAATAAAGGTCCATCCAGCTATGGTTTTTCCAGTAGTCATGTATGGATGTGAGAGTTGGACTATAAAGAAAGCTGACCACCAAAGAATTAATGCTTTTGAACTGTGGTGTTGGAGAAGATTCTTGAGAGCCCCTTGGAATGCAAGGAGATCCAAGCAGTCCATCCTAAAGGAGATCAGTCCTGGGTGTTCATTGGAAGGACTAATGCTGAAGCTCAAACTGCAATACTTTTGGCCACCTGATGCAAAGAGCTGACTCTTTTGAAAAGACCCTGATGCTGGAAAAGATTGAAGATGGGAGGAGAAGGGGACGACAAAGGATGAGATGGTTGGATGGAATCACTGACTCAATGGACATGAGTTTGGGTGAACTCCAGGAGTTGGTGATGGACAGGAAGGCCTGGCATGCTGCAGTCCATGGGGTCGCAAAGAGTTGGACACTACTGAGCAACTGAACTGAACTGAAAAATAAAGTATGTTGGGGAAAATTCATTTGGTAACCTTGTAACAAAAATAAAAGAATTCAAGATAATAGTTATCTTTATAGGGGACAAAGTAGATAAAGTTGAGGTAGAATATACAGGAACCTTAAAAGACTTATGACCTCTATTCTATAAATTGTATTATGCATACATCGAGGCCTATTTTATTGTTAATATTTATGATGATATTTTAGTTTTTAGAATATTTTCTAAGTTATGTAAACATTTTGTATATGCAATAATGTTTAACTTTTTTTTTATTTCAATTTTTTCTTTATTTTGCCAGTGTGGATTTTCTCCATTTCAGAAGTTTGAAAAATGTATATAGTCAGTTCTGTTATCTTTTCATTTATAGTTCCTGATGTACTTGGTTAAGAAGATCTTCTGAACCACAAGATTATAATAATGTTCTCTTATATTTTCCTCTACTAGATGTACAATGTGTTCTTGTTATTTTAAAGACTTTATTTCTTTTTAGAGCAGATTTTAAAAGTTCACAGCAAAATGGAGAGAAAATACTGAGCTTTCTCATATACCTCCTGCCTCCATACATGCACTGCGTCCCTCATTATCAACAACCGTTTTCCAAATGACACATTTTTTAAAAAATCAAGGATGAACTTACATGACACCCAATGTCTATAGTTTACATTAATGCTCACATTTCCTGTTCTTTATTCTGAGTTTGGACAAATGTATAATCACCTGTGTTTATCATTATGATAACATATATGGTATATTTTCACTGCTCTGTGCTCCACCTAGTCATGCTCCTTCCCACCCCTCAGAGGCTAGCTATTTCTTTAAATAATTTTAACCATTACTTTTCTGAACTAATCTTGGCCCAATAGATATTAGGCAATGAATACAAAAATAAGCATTACAATACTGCTAAATATTTAAGCTGAATTCTCTCTTATTAAAAATTCCTGTTAGAGTATGTATGACATACTGTATTAAATCCAGTCTTTCTTCAAAAATATGGTGAATATCTTCTGCCTCTCTTTGGAATTTATACCTCCCCTTGTCATGTTAGTAACAAAATTTACACTAGCAAGACATTCTTAGCCACACAAGATTTCTTCTATGCACAGTTTTACTTCATGTTCAGAAAACAATGTGAATTGTGGTACTGAAATATGCTAAATCAAATTTACAAACACCTGTATCCTCTATTATGCAAAGGATATGATTAGAAAGAAAAAAAATGGAAGGGTGAAACTAGAAGAAAGGATAGTCTTTGAAAACCTACTTAAGTAGATTTGTATTTGACATGATCTATTTTTGTTTGGTATGATCCATCATTCTAACTTCTCTTGGATACTCTTTCTCAGTCTATGAATTCTCCCTGATACTGAAGCTTACTAAAATAGATTGAGTTGTGGCACTTATTCTATACTCACAAACCATCAGTACTTTACTATGGATTCTATATTCAGTTCAGGAGATATTAATTTGAGGTTAATATGTCTTCTATAATTTTCTATGTTAGATGAAAACTGAGAATATGATGCAAACATAATCCCTGCCTTCAATTTATTAATAACTGATGAAAAGACAAATATGAAAACTTAATTATCATGTTATATGATAAAATCAAATAATGGAAAGAGGTGCAAAGGAGGTGTATGAGGTAAGGATATTTTATAAAAAGATCTAATATGACAGGAAAAATTAAAAGGATTAAATAAGATGTAATCTTTTAGGCTATCAAAATGTGCCTGTATTTTAGCAGTATATATCTCTCTCAAAACTCTTGCTAAACTTTATAGAAGAAAAAACTTCACTCCACTAAATTAAATGCCATACTTTTAATAAAACAATTTGTGGGGAAAAAACCCAACTTGAATTACATTCCCAGTACAATTGGAAGAATTTCATAATTATGTGAAGACTATTTGAAATGTGCGTTAACTGTTCTGATGTTGAAAGGAACAATAAAGGTATCAGGACGCTGCCCTTGGTATGAGACTTCACTGGGCTTTCTACTCTTGTCTCACTTTTCCACAGTGTATTCTATTTTTAGCTTTTGTTTTTATCTGTTGTATGATGAATCAGAAAACAATTGGGAACCTTAAATTGCATGCATGCTGAAAAACAGTTTCAGGATGTGCACTGTAATGATCGCAATAAACTAACATAACAAAATTTTGAATTAGCGTTCACATGTATGAAGTGACAAGAATATAGTATTCTTCATTGGAAAAGCATGCAAGATAATTGGCAAAATTGATAGAGAGACAAGTTACTCAAGAGTTCAGATTCTTTAGTATTGTTGACTCAGATGACAATAACAATGTGAGAGAAGTTCAAGATGAAGGAAATATCAGAAGAAAACGAGCTGGTAAAAAAGTTGTCTTTCAAAGCAAGCCTGAGAAGCTTCACAAAATCAAGATTCAAGCTATGTTCATGTTATGGATGGACTCTTTGTATCTGCCCAAATTTTATATTTTGGAGTTTTAAGCCCGAAGGTTACAGCTTTTGGAATTGGAGCCTTGGGAAGTAATTCGGTTCAGTTCAGTCACTCAGTCATGTCCAACTCTTTGCAACCCCATGAATCACAGCACGCCAGGCCTCCCTGTCCATCACCAACTCCCGGAGTTCACTCAGACTCATGTCCAGTGAGGCAGTGATGCCATCCACCATCTCATCCTCTGTTGTCGCCTCCTCCTGCCTTCAATGTTTCCCAACATCAGGGTCTTTTCAAATGAGTCAGCTCTTCGCATCAGGTGGCCAAAATACTAGAGTTTCAGCTTCAACATCAGTCCTTCCAATGAACACCCAGGACTAATTTCCTTTAGGATGGACTGGTTGGATCTCCTTGCAGTAGAAGCGACTCTCAAGAGAATTAGGTTTAGATGAACATATGGGGGTGGTACCCTCATGATGAGATAAGTGTCCTTGTAAAGAGGATGAGAGATCAGAACACTTTCTCCCTCACTTTGTGTATACAAAGGAGGTCATGTAAGATGTAGGCTGTCCTAGAGTCAGGAAGAAGGTCATCACTAAAAATCAAATCTGCTGACATTTTGATCTTGCCTTGGACTTCTCATCCTCCAGAATTGTGAAAAACAAATGTCTTTTGATTTAAGTCATCCAGTCTATGATATTGTGTTATAGCAACCTGAGACAGTTCATATAATCAAAAAACAATGGAAGCCACATTTATCTCTCTGTGAAGAAATGCTATTTTCCTGCTCTAACTATTAAAAAAGAATCCAAATAAACAAAAATGTTGATGAGACAGAACTGTTTTGGAAGCAGTATTCTTTGGTAGGTTTATCTTTTAGGAGAAGATAACCATCTTTATATAGTTATGAAGTCTTCCAGTTGGCTGGCTCTACTTATACAGGTACTTGTGTTAATAATATGTTAAATACAAATAAGTCTATCATGTATTCTGAAAAATACATTTACTCAAAGGAATAACCAAAGGAAAATTATCTGTAAATTCTCAAAGCCTACTTAATAAGGGAGTTTGAGAATTATGTACAAGCCTATCTCTGATCCTTAAGTTTAAAAAATCTTACAAACAAGGTATTAAACACTTCTGACCTCTTAACATTCAGCCAGGAATGTGGAATGCAACCCTGCTATACACATAGTTTTTCTCTCTTCCAAATATAAAATTGCATCTATAACTCATGGGCCATATATTTATTATCTATGAGATTTTCACAGTCATCAAAAATTATTCTCAATAATCAATGCAAAACATGGTCCAGAGTACAGATGTCAAGCAAGAAGCTTTACTAAAATGTTTTGGAAAATTTTGACACATAAAATGGTTTTATAACTTATCAACCAGATATGGCTTTTTTTTTTTTCTAAATCAATGCCAAGAGAAATAATAAGATACTAACGCCACACTTTGTGGTTGATTTAAAAGGTTTTGTCAGAGTGGTGGAGGATAGAGTGAAAATTATTGTTCCTGAAGAGCGATGTTAATTTTGAAGAGGCTGATGTAAAAGATGCTAGAGAGTTCTTGAAATCTCCTGCAGGGAAATTAACAGCCATACTTGTTCAGGAGAGTGTATGACCCTCATTTGAAGAAGATGGAGTGATGACAACTTTAAGAGGTGCACAAACCACAGGTGACATATATGTACTATGACAAAATATGTAGGTCACACAAATATCACGCTAACCAGTAATCTTAAATGTGTCAGCTAGAAAATGCAAAGTCCTCTTTGAAATATTGTATGACGTCTCTTAGGACGATAGTTCCGATTCTCTAGGAAGCAGACACCAGGCAATAATTAAAAAGACAACACATTTATTGAAACAACTATGAAAGTGAAGGGATGGGGACGTATGCTTGGTTAGGTAACTTCAGACCACAATGCAGGTCTTACATGTGTGATGAGGAAGAGGAAAGAAAGGAAGGAAGACTGAGCAGGCGGAGTTTCAGACTCTGAGAAAGCCTTGGGCAACTGATGAGGAGAGGATTCACAGAGCAGAGATTTTCTGTTGGAGGCACTGTGCATGGTCAGAAGGGACTGAGGCTGGTAAGTGCCCTTGCTGCGCATAGAAGCAGCATGAAGCTTGTTGTTCTGTCCTCTCTACAGCAGCAGCATATATAGCAAAAGCACAGGGCACCGGTGTCAGTTCTTCTGGGTCTGATATTTGCCTGAAGTTTCCCCTTCATCAGCTATTTTCTCTGCATGTCACCATCTGTGATTTATCCATTGACTCAGTCAACACTCCTTGCTTCTACCATGGCGTTGTTTTCATTATTAATCTCAATTAACAATTGTTCAATATAAAAAATCACTTTCAATTTAATATTCTGAATCTTCTCAATGAATTTATTATTATATTTTATTTATAGTACTTATTTTAAGTATAAATTTTGTATTACAGAATCATATGTAAAATGAAGTATTTTGAATGCAATAAATCTTCAGATATCAAAACCTCAAAATTTTATATTATTTATGTGTTATGATAATTTGATACATACATAGATCTTTTTAAATCTTTAAGAAATTAATTTGTTATTTTGGACTTATGTGGGGAATTGACAGGAAAAATGCTGTCCTTATTGGTTTAGAAGTCTTTGGCAACTTGGAGGAGATCTTAAATTTTAGGGAGTTTCACTTTAAGATACTTTCAAACTTTTGAATCTCATCTTAAAGCCTCTATCCACTTCTCCAGTTAATCTGATCTACTATCTCATATTTTATCCCATATTAATACTGAAGAGATTACAGAGTTATCTGAAAGCCTTATTATACCTTACATCTGCATTTCATTAATTAGGTTACTCTTTAGTGTTAGGAACACTACAATGTTCCCAATTAGCCTTCTTCTTCCTCAGCCTGGTTAAGTCACACACATGTCGAGATCCTTGGCTTAACTATCCCTTATCCTAGCTGGCTGCACATTCTCTTCCATTCTTCATGCTCCGTAGATGTCTGCTATGTATTTATCCTATTCCTTAGATTTTGAGGTCAATAACAGACTTACTCTTATGTTCTAAAGAAGACTAAATCAAATGTTCTAGAAAAGACTGAATTAAAATGGTAGATGTACCATATCAGAAAAAAAAAAAAAACTTTTTTTGAGAAGAAAAGTTTAATTGTAGAAGAAATTTTCCTCACAAAAATCACTATCTCTTATTGCGTTAAAATTCTACAAAACTGTTATAAAACTACAAAGCCTGTGGTAACTAATGTTCTCTTTTTTAAAGTGCTTATCAAATGAATTAGATTTTATGAATCAATGCATTTAATTTTCCTTTTTAATACTTGACCAAATATTACTACATGATTTGTAACTGAAGTTCATTTTTCTCTAAAAGGATTAATTATATAATCTTTTTAACTGTAATTGATATATAAGTTAATAATGTGAACTTCCACAGTAATATTTCTAAATTAAAAGAGTCACTTGGGGATAATTGAATGCTGTTAAACTAATATTTGAAGATGATTCTATCAATTAATATGAAATCTCTCCTGTTGATTAAAATTGTTGAAAATTAAAATTACTTACTGTATATTTCATATATATAATATCTCTAAATGTATAATCACAAAAGAAATTACACCTGTATTTTTCAAGCCACATACATTTATTTTATATGCTTAATCTGCTTATCTTCATGTTTGGATATGGTGGCAATGAATCTGACAAGGTGGGTAGTGAGACTGAGTTAATCAGGAAATATGAGATGCTCCAAAGTTGTTGTATACATGTCAGAATTGGCAAAATATCTACTTTCTACAAGCAATAAAAGGTTGTATTTCACAGTTATGATGCAATTACATTGTTATTTCACAACTGTCAAAAAGCATAGTCTCAAAATATGACTTTTTAAAGTAGGTACTTAAACTTTTTCAACATTTCATTAAAGAATATTATAGAGATTCTACAAATATTACAACTGGAATCACCTTAAAAAGTAAGTTAGCCAATATTTTATATGATTTTCAATAGAATCAAAAACTCTGTATTCTAGATTCAGTGGATATTGCACAGTGTTATGTGTATGTGTGTATATAAACAAATCATACAAAGTAAGCTTACAAAATTATAGATATGTAGTCTAACAAAGCAAAAAATCCCTAAAGATCAATTGGAAAAAGACATTTAAAGCACAGTTGTTGTTGTTTAGTTGCTGAGTTGTGTCTGACTATTTTGCAACCACATGGACAGCAGCTTGCCAGACTCCTCTGTCCAAAGATTTTCCAGGCAAGAATACTGGAGTGGGTTGCTCTCTCCTTATCCAGGAGATCTGGACTCAGGGATTGAACTCATATCTCATGCAGTGGCAGGTGGATTCTTTACCACTGAGCTACTAGGGTAGCCCCTTAAAACATAATAAGGAATGTTTATTTCTTGAACTATTTTTTTACAGCCCTCATCCACCAAGAGTGTAAAGTTTTAGTTGCTCAGTCGAGTCTAACTCTGTGAGACCCCATGGACTGTAGCCCACCAGGCTTCTCTGCCCATAGAATTCTCTAGGCAAGAATACTGGAGTAAGTAGTCATTTCCTTCTCTAGGGGATCTTTCCAACCCAGGGATCAAACCCAGGTCTCCTGCATTGTAGGCAGATTCTTTACGATTTGAGTCTCCAGGGAAAGTGAAAGCTATATAGCAATACAACACAAAAAAGGCACAGGAAGAGATTGGTGTGTCAAATAATTAGCAAAACATTTAGGAAATAGCTGGAACTAAATGAATAGAAACGAGTATCATGCCAATTCAGGAGACCCAGGAAACCAGGGTTCAATCTCCAGTTGGAAAGATCCCTTGAAGAAGGTAATGACCACCCATGCAAATATTCTTGCCTAGAAAATTCCAAAGGGAAAGGAGCAGAAATGCAAAGGGATTATAAATGAGTATAAAGTGAATAGAAATCAAGCTGATTTAAGTGTGCAAAATGTTTGCCACAACACCCTCTGCTGCTGCTAAGTCACTTCAGTCATGTCCAACTGTGTGCGTCCCCACAGATGGCAGCCCACCAGGTTCCCTCGTCCCTGGGATTCTCCAGGCAAGAACACTGGAGTGGGTTGCCATTTCCTTCTCCAATACATGAAAGTGAAAAGTGAAAGTGAAGTCACTCAGTCATGTCCGACTCTTAGCGACTTCATGGACTGCAGCCTTCCAGGCTCCTCCATCCATGAGATTTTCCAGGCAAGAGTACTGGAGTGAGTTGCCATTGCCTTCTCCAACAACACCCTCTACAATTGTTAAAAATCAAATGCAAGAGTAAGCTTTGACTTCCTAATAGAAAGAGAAAGAAGCGTAATTAGATCAAAGATACATTGCCCATGACATAAAATCTAGACTAGACTGTTAGATCCAGGCAATATTTTCGGGTTCTAAATTCTAACACATAATTCCAGTGGGTTACTATGTTAGGCTATTTGGTAATGAGTAGATCACATCTTCTATGGCATACCTAAAATAGTGCTATTGTGGTGAGCACACTCTAAGATGGAATTAAAGCAAAAAGGGAGTAATAAAAATATAAAAGAAGGCCACCTAAAATTATTCCTGATTAACTACATTAAAAAGTATCTAACTTGTGAAAAAATTATTTACATATAATAATAATAAATTAATATGTAAAATTTATAAAAGTATTAATAGATGAAGTATTTATAATGGACTAATATAATTTAGCCCACAAATGCTTCCTTTTTCTAATTCTATTTCTGATCAAATATCCACTGAAAACTATTATCTTGCACCATTTCCTTGAAGAGATAAAGAGAACGAACAGTGGAAAAACAGTTCTAAACTCAACAGCTTATCTTGTTTCATGTTTTCTTGAGAAGTCTAGCTTTGCATTTTAAGAGGAAATTAGCTTGATATTTTTGCATGTTGGAAGGGTGTTCAATAAACTACCATGATTTGGAAGAAAAAAGTTGACTCTATTTTAAGCAGAAATGGAGGTTCATAGACCAAATCATATTTTAAGGAACATTAATCCTATTAGATATTATGCAGTTTTGAGATATGAAAAACTGGGGAATCACAAGTCACATTATCAAATCCCTGGCTCAGTGAAATTACTGGAGAAATTAAATTTTAGGATTCCTCCAAATATGTTATCTCAGTATTTTTTCAAATGCATGTAAAACACAATAGTTGAAACTAAATCAGAGTCAAAGTGGTTAGAGAGAAACACAGCTAGAGAATGAATAAACATAAAAAATAATGAATGATAAAATTTGCCATTGAGAGAAACTCTTGCACAATTCTAGGTATAAAATATGCCTGAAATATTTTATTTAAGTTTGATCTTTTGAGCCATTTTCCAGAAAGAAACTTGTAAAATGTCTACAAAATTCAGGTTAGCTGTATTATTTAAGTTCATCCTCTTTATCCTTTTCACAAGCAAAGATATGAACAGAATAGTTTATATGGTAATGTTGCAGACCTGAAACTTGCATTCATGGAGGACTAGAGTAATGATTTGATAGAATTTAAAGTATCTCCAGCTTGGGAGACTTACATGCTCGATTTATAGTTTCTAGGTCTAGTATTTGGAACTCCTACTTTAACTGAAAACAAATTTCTATCTTTCATTTACATTTGGGATTGCTGAATAGATATCTGTCTTTTGCAAAAGAATGATTCTGAATTAGAGAAATTCATAATTTATTAGATCATCTTTTATAATAAATCTTTTGTTAAAAGTAAAAGCAGCATAAATATAATTAAATATCTATATACAAATAATTGTTGAATTAAAATCCTTATATCAATAAGAACAAAGGGAGTGGGGAAGAGCAGCTTTTGACATATGTGTGGACATTTCATAAATTTACTTCATATATGATTTACTGTTGGATGATCAGAAAATATACTATTTCAGTTTTGATCCTGTTGGAATACTAAAAACATAAAAATCCTGTTAAAATGAGATTTTTACATCAATCATCAACTCATTTATTCCAGTATGCTTTATTCCATTTGTGTGAACTGGCTTTTATAAGTTGACAGGGCTTTTTTTTCTCCCTTCCTCAAGTTCAATGAAAACAGTTTTATCTCAAAATGTTTGTCACAACCTTTTGACACACAAAATCCTAGAGAGAAAAAAGTAAACAAAGGTATATACACATCTATCAATCTTTTGATATTACAAACTGTTCAGACAGGGGCATAGATGTTTAGAAGACCAGAAGATGGACACAGTTTTCACTTCTAGGTCACCTACCCTAAGTTCACATAGCAAGAACATGTAATGTTTTACTCAATTCTTGGGAATATGTAACTGGAGAAAATATAAATCAGCAAGAAATAATAATTTTATCAAATAACAAGATACAATTCATTGATTAAATAACTAACATTAATTTGCCAACATAGGTTCATCTAGTCAAGGCTAAGGTTTTTCCAGTGGTCATGTATGGATGTGAGAGTTGAACTTTGAAGAAAGCTGAGCGCTGAAGAATTGATGCTTTTGAACTGTGGTGTTGGAGAAGACTCTTGAGAGTCCCTTGGACTGCAAGGAGATCCAACCAGTCCATTCTAAAGGAGATCAGTCCTGGATGTTCTTTGGAAGGATTGATGCTAAAGCTGAAACTCCAGTACTTTGGCCACTTCATGCGAATAGTTGACTCATTGGAAAAGATTCTGATGCTGGGAGGGATTAGGAGCAGGAGGAGAAGGGGACGACAGAGGATGAGATGGCTGGATGGCATCACTGACTCGATGGACGTGAGTTTGAGTGAACTCCGGGAGTTGGTGATGGACAGGGAGGCCTGGTGTGCTGCGATTCATGGGATTGCAAAGAGTCAGACACGACTGANTGCTGGGAGGGATTAGGAGCAGGAGGAGAAGGGGACGACAGAGGATGAGATGGCTGGATGGCATCACTGACTCGATGGACGTGAGTTTGAGTGAACTCCGGGAGTTGGTGATGGACAGGGAGGCCTGGTGTGCTGCGATTCATGGGATTGCAAAGAGTCAGACACGACTGAGCGACTCAACTGAACTGAACTGAACTGAATGCACTATCTTTTAAACTACATAATAACCATTTAACATAAAGAACCTGCTTCCCCTCATGATCTGAACCAGATCAGCCTAGTGAGTTAACACCTGATAAAAAATCTGAGAAACACAATTTTATATTGCCCAACAACTTTCTGTGTTAAACACCAAATTATTAGACACTTCACAGATATTAAAATTATTTTAAAGGAATAAAAATTTAAATAAAAATATAACTGTATGGAAAAGATGTTTGTTTCAGCCCCAAATGGTAATAAGTGATTTATCCTCTTGTTTGAGATAAATAAGCATCTGGTTAAAATACTTGAAGGAATGAGTTTTAGATACTGGGGCCATAGGCGGTACAGGACACTGATCTCTGAACAAGGAATTAAACAGCTGGACCACAGGAATGCCCGTATCTAACTACATTGAGTAGTATCCATGCCTTAATATGAGCAAAGGGAAATGAAGCCAAGCCTGGGATTTTCCCTAAAGAGGAGAAGATCAAGGTAGGAATCCAGGGAGAGAAGATAGTAAATCCTTCGGTTTAAGGTATTTCATAAAATCTCTGGAAAATCATTACATGATCATTAGCACTAATGAGTTTCAGATTTTGCAACCACAGGTAACAAATGAATACAAACTTAAAAAAAAAAGTTGGGCCAGAAAAGTCATTAAATAATCAAACAACAGCAACACACAGAAAATGAAACAAAACAAAACAAAAAAACTAATAAGTACATTAATGGGGAAGAAGAGAGGTGGGACGAATCTAATTTCCAGAGTTACCACACTTTACTTTGTAAATTTCCAGCTTTCAACAATAAGACAGGTTATGAGATACACATAGAAAGAAAAAAGTATGACCCACACACAGTGAAAAAAAGAAAAACACTCTATAGTTTTCCATAAAGAAGCAAATATGATGAATTTAATTTTTAAAATGATTATATATACTATATGCTCCAAGACTTAAAGGAGATCATGATTAAATAATTAAAACAATTCATGAAAACAAGATGGAAACAAATATAGAATACCAATAAAGACACATAAATTATAAAAATATACTAGGTAATAATCCTGGAATTAAAAAGGAATATTATGTAAATTTGTATAAAGTTCAGTAGAGGAGTTCAAGCATAGGCATGAGCTGGTAGGAAAAGAAAATCAGCAAACTTAATGATAGGCCAACTGATCCAATTCAGACTGAGAAACAAAAATAAAACAGAAAAAAAATGAACAGATCATGAAACCTGTGACCCCCTGAATTGCAGCACACCAGGTCACCCTGTCCATCACCAACTCCCGGAGTTCACTCAAACTCATGTCCATTGAGTCAGTGATGCCATCCAGCCATCTCACCTTCTGTCGATCCCTTCTCCTCCTGCCCCCAATCCCTCCCAGCATCAGTCTTTTCCAATGAGTCAACATTTCGCATGAGGTGGCCAAAGTACTGGAGTTTCAGCTTTAGCATCATTCAGCTTTAGCATCATTCCTTCCAAAGAACACCCAGGACTGATCTCCTTCAGAATGGACTGGTTGGATCTCCTTGCAATCCAAGGGGCTCTCAAGAGTCTTTTCCACCTGGCTACATGAAACCTATAGGACATTATAAATTTATCAATATAGACATAATGAGTGTCCAAGGAGAGGAGAGAAAGGAGAAATAAAAATATGTGAAGATTGTCTTACTCTGGGCTATTACTACCAAATACCATAGACTGAGTAGCTTATATACAATAGAAATTTATTTTCTCATAGTTCTGGAGGCTGAAATGTTCAAGTACAAAGTACTAGGAGATTGTTTGCCTGGTGAGACTCTTCCTTAGTTTATAGACAGTCATCTTCTCACTGTATCTTCAGATGGTAGAAGGGACAAGTGTGCTATCTAGGATTTTTTATAAGGGCACTAACCCTACTCATGAGGGCTCTGACTATATATTTAGTCACTGGCCAAATACTTCATTTCAAAATACCATCACATTGTGGATTATGTTTTAACACATGAATTTTAGGGGCGACAACATTCAGTCCATGGAAGAGATATAATGGCTAAATCACTTTCCAAATTCAATGGCAAAGATTATCTTAACACCTAGAAAGCTTAAGAAATTCCAAGAAAGTCACAGATAGGTATATCATAGATAAATGTAGAAAGCTAAAGTCAAACATAGCCTAAAAATAGAAACAGAAAAATAATCACATACAACAAATCCTCAGTAAGATAAACTATTCGTCTCTTATTAGAGAGCTTCCCTTGTAGCTCAGTTGATAAAGAATCTACCTGCAATGCAGGAGACCAGAGTTCAATTGCTCTGTAGAGAAGATCCCCTGGAAAAGGAAATGGCAACCCACTCTAGTATTCTTGCCTGCAGAATCCCATGGACACAGGAGCCTGGCAGACTACAGTCCATGGGGTTGCAAGAGTCGGACACAACTTAGCGACTAAACCACCCCCTCTTATTAGAAGCCATACAGGCAGAAGGATGAGATATTCAAAGTATTGAAGGAGAAAGATTTTCAACTGAGATTTTAACACTATCATACTAATATGAAGGGGAAATTAGGCATTCTTAACAAAAACAGAGTGGATCTATATGTTCACAGAAAAACTTGTGCATGGATTATTCATGGAAAATGAAAAGGGGAAGTGTTAGTCGCTCAGTTGTGCCCAACTCTTTGCAGCCCGATGGGCAACATTCCTGAGGTTCCTCTGTCCATAGAATCTTCCAGGCAAGATTACTGGAATGGGTAGCCATTCCCTTCTCCAGGAGATCATCCTGACCCAGGGATAAAACTCGGGTCTCCTGCATTGCAGGCAGATGTTTTATGATCTGAGCCACCAGTATTATTCATAGTATCACCAAATAGGATATAACCTAAATATTCATCAATAGTTAAATGGATAGAAAAAAATGGAATATGTCCATACAATAGATTATTTGCAACTAAATGGAGCAGCACATTGATAAATACTGTAACATAAAGACTCTGATGCTGGGAGGGATTGGGGGTAGGAGGAGAAGGGGACGACCGAGGATGCGATGGCTGGATGGCGTCACTGACTCGACAGATGTAAGTCTGAGTGAACCCCAGGAGTTGGTGATGGACAGGGAGGCCTGCGATTCACGGGGTCACAAAGAGTCGGACACGACTGAGCAACTGAACTGAACTAAACTGAAATAAATGACACTTAAAAATGTTACAACTGCCAAAAAAGACAATAATTGAAAAAGATCACAGATGATACAATCTATGCATTGTGTCCTTAATAAGTAAGTCTACAGAAACACAAAGTAGATTAATGGTTGTCATGAACTGGGGTAAGAAGAGTATCAGGCCTGAAGGCTTGAGTATGGAGTTTCTTTTCACTCTTGAGAGTCCCTTGGACTGCAAGGAGATCCAACCGGTCCATCCTAAAGGAGATCAGTCCTAGATGTTCATTGGAACGACTGATGCTAAAGCTGAAAATCCAGTACTTTGGCCACCTCATGCAAAGAGTTGACTCATTGGAAAAGACCCTGATGCTGGCAGGGATTGGGGGTGGGAAGAGAAGGGGACAACAGAGAATAGGATGACTGGATGGCATCACCGACTCAATGGACATGAATTTGAGTGAACTCTGGAAGTTGGTGATGGACAGGGAGGCCTGGCGTGCTGCAGTTCATGGGGTTGCAAAGAGTCAGACACGACTGAGTGACTCAATTGAGCTGAACTGAACTGAACTGAGGTTGGTCATAACTTTCCTTCCAAGGAATAAGTGTGTTTTAATTTCATGGCTACAATCACCATCTGCAGTGATTTTGGAGCCCCAAAACAAAGTCTGACACTGTTTCCACTGTTTCCCCATCTATTTCCCATGAAATGATCAGACCAGATGTCATGATCTTCATTTTCTGAATGCTGAGCTTTAAGCCAACTTTTTCACTCTCCTCTTTCATTCTTATCAAGAGGCTCTTTAGTTCCTCTTCACTTTCTGCCATAAGGGTGGTGTCATCTGCATATCTGAGGTGATTGATATTTCTCTGGGCAATCTTGATTCCAGCTTGTGCTTCTTCCAGCCCAGCGTTTCTCATGATGTACTCTGCATATAAGTTAAATAAGCAGGGTGACAATATACAGCCTTGACATAATCCTTTTCCTATTTGGTACGAGTCTGTGGTTCCATGTCCAGTTCTAACTGTTGCTTCCTGACTTGCATACAAATTTCTCAGAAGGCAGGTCAGGTGGCCTGGTATTTCCATCTCTTTCAGAATTTTCCACAGTTTATTGTGATCCACACAGTCAAAGGCTTTGGCATAGTCAATAAAGCAGAAATAGATTTCTTTTTCTGGAACTCTCTTGCTTTTTCCATGATCCAGTGGATGTTGGCAATTTGATCTATGGTTCCTCTATCTTTTCTAAGGTCCACGCAGAAGCATGCCAGGTGCAACAGACTGCACAGAAGTGAGGCCAAGAGTAGCTGCCCCACACTCAAAGTCAGGAGCGGTGGCTGAGAGGAGCAACCCCATGTCCAAGGAGTGGTGGCTGCATGGGCACAGGAGGGCTGAGAGGAGCTACTCCATGTTCAAGGTCAGGAGGGGTGACCTCTCCAAGTAAGGAGCAGTGGCTACACTTTGATGGAGCAGCTGTGAAGAGATACCCCACATACAAGGTAAGAGAAACCCAAGTGAGATGGTAGGTGTTGTGAGAGGGCATCAGAGGGCAGACACAATGAAACCATAATCACAGAAAACTAGCCAATCTGATCCCAAGGACCACAGCCTTTGCTAACTCAATGAAACTAAGCAATGCTGTGTGGGGCCACCCAAGACAGATGGGTCATGGTAGCAGTCTGACAGAATGTGGTACACTGGAGAAGGTAATGGCAAAACTCTTCAGTCTTTTTGCCTTGAGAACCCTATGAACAGTATGAAAAGGCAAAATGATAGGATACTGAAAGAGGAACTCCCCAGGTCAGTTGGTGCCCAATATGNGGGCAACCCAAGATGGGCGGGTCATGGTGGAGAGGTCTGACAGAATGTGGTCCACTGGAGAAGGGAATGGCAAACCACTTCAGTATTCTTGCCTTGAGAACCCCATGAACAGTATGAAAAGGCAAAATGATAGGATACTGAAAGAGGAACTCCCCAGGTCAGTTGGTGCCCAATATGCTACAGGAGATCAGTGGAGAAATAACTCCAGAAAGAATGAAGGGATGGAGCCAAAGTGAAAACAATATCCAGCTGTGGATGTGACTGGTGATAGAAGCAAGGTCCAATGCTGTAAAGAGAAATACTGCATAGGAACCTGGAATGTTAGGTCCACGCTGCCAAGTTGCTTCAGTCGTGTCTGACTCTGTGCAACCCCATAGATGGCTGCCCACTAGGCTCCCCTGTCTCTGGGATTCTCCAGGCAAGAACAATGGAGTGGGTTGCCATTTCCTTCTTCAATGCATGAAAGTGAAAAGTGAAAGTGAAGTCGCTCAGTCATGTCTGACTCTTAGCGACCCCATGGACTGCAGCCTACCAGGCTCCTCCATCCATAGGATTTTCCAGGCAAGAGTACTGGATTGGGGTGCCATTGCCTTCTCCTGTTAGGCCCACGAATCAGGGAAAATTGGAAGTGGTCAAACAGGAGATGGCAAAATTGAACGTTGACATTCTAGGAATCAGCAAACTAAAATGGACTGGAATGGGTGAATTTAACTCAGATGACCATTATATCTACTACTGTGGGCAAGAATCCCTTAGAAGAAATGGAATAGCCATCATGGTCAACAAGAGTCCAAAATGCAGTACTTGGATGCAATCTCAAAAACGACATAATGATCTCTGTTCATTTCCAAGGCAAACCATTCAATATCACAGTGATCCAAGCCTATGCCCCAACCAGTAACGCTGAAGAAGCTGAAGTTGAACAGTTCTATGAAGGCCTACAAGACCTTTTAGAGCTAACACCCCCAAAAAATGTCCTTTTCATTAAAGGGGACTGGAAAGCAAAAGTAGGAAGTCAAGAAACACCTGGAGTAACAGGCAAATTTGGCCTTGGAATATGGAATGAAGCAAGGCAAAGGCTAATAGAGTTGCCAAGAGAACGCACTGGTCATAGCAAATGCCCTCTTCCAACAACACAAAAGAAGACTCTACACATGGACATCACCAGATTACTTTTCATTACTTTATACCAAACAAAGTAATTAATTAAAATTATTACACACAAAAAAAATCTTGTTTTGAAGGAGACTTTGCTCTATCTAGGCCTCTAAGAATCAAATACATATACAAATAAACAGAAAATAAAATTAAATGCATTGTGTGCATGAAAAGTAACTAGTTCCCTTCCTGAAGTATTTCTTAAATTTAAAATAAACAGCAAAATCTTAAAGCACTTTCTTAAAAAGGAATTGTGCCCCAATAGATGAAATGAAGTTGAGTAATTTTGACTCTCTCCAAAGCAGACAGTCTTAACATGTTCTAATTTTATTACACAACTTGTGTTGTTGTGATTATAGCTATTTTTACTCTACTGTGGCTCAGATGGTAAAAATTTTGCCTGCTATGTGGGAGACCCAGGTTCGATCCCTGGATTGGGAAAATCCCCTGGAGAAGGGGATGACAACCCACTCCAGTACTCCTGCCTGAAGAATTCCATGGGCACAGGAGTCTGGAGGGCTACAGTCCATGGGGCCATAAAGAGTCAGACAGGACTGAGTGACTAACACTTTCATATTCATGCATTCAGAGCAAAGGCCTTAATCTGAAGTAACCCAGGCTGAAATTTTAATTCCAGCTGTACAATGTACTTGTTCAGGAGAATTACTAGATCTTTCTGATATTTCCTGGTACTAGTGTTAGGATTATAAACACCAAATAATTAGCAGAACATTTGGGAAGTAGTTAGAACCAAATGAATAGTAACTAGTATTGTGCCAATGTAGGAGATGCTGGAGACCAGGGTTCAATCCCTGGGTTGGAAAGATCCCTTGGAAAGGGAATGGCTACCCACTCCAGTATTTTTGTCTAGAAAATTCCATAGACAGAGGAGTTTGGTAGGCTATAGTTCATCAAATCACAAAGAGTTGGATACAACTGAGTGTGTGTGTGTGTGTGTGTGTGTGCACAAGCATACACGCACACAGACACACACACACAAACACACAGTCTTAAAGCACTGGGAAATTGGTATTTAATTTCTAAGGTATAGTACCGACACATGAGGGAGTTTTATTACTGTACTGCATACTGTAAGTGTACCTTCCAGTTTATATAGATATATCAAATATTTATTAATGAGCTTTAAATGGATAGTACATCACATGTTGTGAGGTGAATTATTTTGTACTCCATCAGAGATGATTTAACAGAAGGTAATAAAATTATGTTTAAAAATTTATTATTCCAGATTTTTAGCTAAGAGGGCAGAAGACATAATGGAACGTTGGCAATGAATGATATGATTTTTTCCCTTCCCACCTATGCTATTATTATAATACTTTAAATTCTATGACCATAACATATTCTAAATTGTTGTTATTCAGTTGCTAAGTCGTGTCCAACTCTTGGCGACCCCATGACCTGCATGTCAGGCTTCCAGTCCCTCACCATCTCCTGGAGTTTGCGCAATGTTATGAACATTGAGTTGGTGACGCGACCCAACCATCTCTTCCTCTGTCGTCCCCTTCTCCTGCTGCCTTCAATCTTTCCCAGCGTCAGGGTCTTTTCCAATGAGTTGGCTCTTCACATCCTGAGCTAATTCTAAAACATATGCTTAGGTTGTATGCACTAGCTCTTTGTTTCCAGTCATTTCAAGAATCCTAGATGATTTCCACAGGAACTGCCTTTTCTCTTTAGACTTGTGGTGGTGGGTTAGTCAAGTCAGGTCTGACTGTTGAGAACCCATGGACTGTAGCCCTCCAGGCTCCTCTGGCCATAGGATTTTCCAGGCAGGAATATTGGAGTTGGTTGTCATTTCCTTATCCAGGGAATCTTCCCGACCCAGGGATCATACCGCGGTCTCCTGCA
The DNA here is from genome assembly GCA_006410615.1 of Neotragus moschatus. NCBI lineage: Eukaryota > Metazoa > Chordata > Mammalia > Artiodactyla > Bovidae > Neotragus > Neotragus moschatus. Next base: position 226,379 of record SJYA01000705.1, read on the forward strand.
CTGCAGGCAGATTTTTTACTGACTGAGCTGCCAGGGAAGCCCAGTTTAGACTTGCAGGAATACTTAAATATTATCCTCTCAGCATCTTCTAAATCTCAAAGTTGGCGGCACATTTTGAGGTGAGCAGCCAAATACTATGATAAAAATCCTCTCAAATGTTTATTATTAACAAAATAAAACAATTATTTTCCCCTTTAAGATTCAATAAAACTACCAGTGACCTCAATTATAATTAATATTATAGTGAATATTTGCAAAACTTCTGTCAAAATTTTAGCTTTGTGACTATTTAACATTGTGTCAGTTTAGTTCAAAAATGTGTTAAGTGGATATTTAAACCTGTAGTAATTTGGTTCTTACTATGCTTGTGTTAAAATGTTAGCTTCACCTAAAAATGCACGAAGTGTTGGACACAATTGAGAACTGAGCACACACAAGCTAGGTCTTAAAATTAAATCATATTGTGCTATTTAGCCATCATACTAGGAGTGGATCTGAGAAGCTGAGGGGCAAAATGAAATCCCTAGATTATTATGATGCCCTGTAATTCCATATACAATATGTGAATTTCTTCACTTTATCTGAGGTGTTTCTTACAGTTGTAATGAGAAATGGACAAAATATAAATATACCTTTCCATAGATGTTCCTAACTCACTGAGGTGGAAAAAAATAAAGAAAACAAAAGGAAAAGGGGAAAAAATGTCTGGTAAAACTAATTAAAAGGAACTTATTGTGACTATATATGGAGAAATAAAAAATAAGAAAATATTCTTAACAGTCTTGTTGAGAATTAGGAAATAATTCACCTTTAGAGGACATAATAGATTTGTAGCCTAACGGCAGTTCTGGTTATTTAATAGTAAATTTTCTAGTTTTCTGTGTGTTAATTCAAGATCATAGACATTCATTTTCATCTTTTCTTTGTACCAGATATCACTTGAATTCAGACCCTATGATAGTTCTACCACTTAGTGCTATGTAAAGTTAATGAAGTTATTTAATTAAGCTATAATTCAGTAATATCTGAAATAATAAGAAAGAATACTGAATTCATGAGATTCTTTATCAAATGTATTAATTATTGTTTTGCAACAAATTATTATACATTTAGCAGATTGAAAGAATGTATTTATTATCTGGTAGTTTCTGTAAGTCAGAAGTTAGGACAAAATTCTTATGTTCAGGATCACATAGGCTACAATCAAGATTTTGGTCTGGTTGTGTTCCTTTCTGGAATTTGATGCCCTCTTCAAAGCTCATGCGATGGTTAGCTAATTCACTGCCTTAGGTTTGTAAGAGTAAAGTCCTTGTTTCCTTGCTGACTCTCTGAAACTACTCTCAGTTATTGGAAGCTCTCTCACAGGCTGTCTGATAATATGGTAACATACTTCTTAAAGGCTAGCTGGAGAATCTTTTATTCCTGTCTCCTAAGATGGGATCTTGCCATAAAGGAAAGGAGATTATGTAAACCTGTGACTTAGTAAGATTATGACACTCAGGGAGAGTATGTCTAACATATAAGGATTAATTTACCTAATACAGATAAACATGAATAATCCTGCTTGGCAAAAGCATGGTCTCAAGAATTTTAGCTCATAGGTACTACTGCTGTTGTAACCTAATAAAATTTTCTACTCTCTATAATGTGCCTTTGATTGCCTTATGAATTCAGTTGCTTCAACTGTTAGGCTGCCTTAAAATTTCCTTATGGTCTTCTCTAGGTTTTTCCTTTTCTGGGCCAGCAGTCACACTTTTTCTTTATGCATCTAAATTGTTATCACAAAGGTGATGATGACTGATGAGAATACACTGAGAGATAAATTAAACAAGAGTCTTTAATAAGTACAAAATGTACAATAATTCATCTTATTCACCTTATGAACAGCCAGACTGTGGATCATGATGTTATGCATCCCCCGGGAAGTCAAATGTCGAATTTAGGAGTTCATAAAAGTGACCTACTCAGGTTCTTTGATTGGTGGAATAAAAAGAAAGGGTTAAATCTTTGTGGCCACTCCCAAGCAATTGAGGGCACAGAGCCATTCCAGCCAATGTGTGCCTGCTCAGTCAGTCATATATCATATGTCAATTACAAGCATTTAATGTGAATATATCTTTCTCTATAAACATTCACATCCATTACTCTTATCAGCATGGTAACTTGTCTATGGGCTTCCCTGGCGGCTCAGCAGTAAAGACTCTGCCTGCAAAGCAGGAAGCCCAGGTACCATCCCTGGATCATGAACATCCCCTGGAGAAGGGATTGGCTACCCACTCCAGTATTCTCACCTGGAAAATCTCCTGGACAGAGGAGCCTGTCTACCACTGGTCTACAGTCCACGGAGTCACAAAGAGTCAGACATGACTGAGTGACTAAGACCATATAAATCTGTCTATAAAGTACTAATACCATTCTAAACAGGTAGTTTAGACTAAATTGGATTGTAAGTGACTGGCCCAGTGGTTTTACCTGAAGGTCTTTCATAACTAGGATTTCTTGCCCCTTGAAATTCAACTCTCAAATACATCTCTTGGCTTACAATTTTCTATAGTTACCATGTTAATTCATCAGTCTTTTATTTATGAGCTTTCTACAATAAAGACAATATCCCTTTTAACATTCCAAACATGTTTTATTACTATGTCAGTATGTACATGAACTATCCAATGGGGTAATTAGTTTGGGGGAAATAATAGTAGGTCAATAAACTAGAGTTTACTATTCTCTTTGAGAGAGTTTCATATTGTCTAATCAACTGAATAATTTGTTCTTCACCTTTTTGTAAGAACATGTATTGCTTTGAAAACTAGATTGATTTGCTGATTTGTGACTTCATCTTCAACCATGTGTAACTTGGACAATTGCTGTCTACATTTTGTAAAGCTAGAGTGTATCATTTCAAGTTACCAATGTTAATCAGTTACACAGCCAATATTACCAAAATACTTATTTCTTGTGCACTCACTGTTCCTGCAATACACACCCATAATTATAACACTGTCATAAGTAATCAAACAAGGGTTGGTCATTATTAAAGATATTACCTTTCCAGAAATGTCCTCTTTTTTGACCCTTGTACCGGGTAGAAAGAGGATTATACACAAGAGATCAAGTTTCAGTGATTACAATCCAAAATATTTCTGGGGTAAAAACCACTTGACTCATTATAGAAGGACACTTCTGTAAATAAATGAGAGGCAAAATAGTATTCATTAATTACAGATCACTGACTGCCCGTAAGCATTTACCTCTGATCTTCTACAGTCTGGATTATTCTTACTAATTCAATATTGAACAGAAATATTTATTCAGCTACTGAAATTGATAGAAACCTGTACTGTGTTACACTTTTTATATTTTCAAGTACTCTGAACTCTATACCATTTTCATAATACTTTTTTTGCCCTGGTATTCTAGGATTTCATAGTACACAATTCTGATTTCATTTCTGTTAACATAATAAAAATCTCTCCCTGAGTGAGTAACCATAAATTACTTCAGTGTCTGAGTTCTAGTCAAGTAGCACCAAATTTTGAGGTTATAATTAGATCAGATTTATAAAGCTTCCTTCTTCTACAGAACTCAATTTCTAAAACAAAATCTTCTCAAGACTCTCTTTGCTTTATGCCACCTTTTTTCTTTCCATTTCTTAATTTTCAATATATATTATATATATCTTGCTGAGATTCACTCAAGTAAGTTAAAATGACACCCAGATTTTATTCCCTATAATCACTTGATCAATGATTTTTAAGCCTCAGTAAATATTTTTCCCATAAATCATATAAACTCATAACCTACCAAAACTACTTCAATCACTAGCATTTCTTCTCATAGGAGCAGATATATTTCTTCCTCATTATCTACATAAACCTTGGTCTGATAAGACTACAGAAGCTTTCACGATTCCTATCTCTATAGTATAGAACTTTAGATAATCCCTTCCTTCTGTGTTCAATTTTTTATATTTTCTGATAAAATAAGAAGTTGTACCATTTGTGAATAATTAATTTCAGAGAAAACATAAACATAGCTAAATAGACAATGTCTCAGTTCAGTTCAGTTTAGTCGCTTAGTCATGTCTGACTCTTTGCAACCCCATGAATTGCAGCACACCAGGCCTCCCTGTCCATCCCCATCTGCCGGAATTCACTCAGACTCACATCTATCGAGTTGGTAATGCCATCCAGCCATCTCATCCTCTGCTGATCCTTTTCCTCCTGCCCTCAATCCCTCCCAGCATCAGAGTCTTTTCCAATGAGTCAACTCTTCACATGAGGTGGCCAAAGTACTGGAGTTTCAGCTTTAGCATCATTCCTTCCAAAGAACACCCAGGGCTGATCTCCTTTAGGATGGACTGGTTGGATCTCCTTGCAGTCCAAGGGACTCTCAAGGGTCTTCTCCAACACCACAGTTCAAAGCATCAATTCTTCGGCGCTCAGATTTCTTCACAGTCCAACTTTAACATCCATACATGACCACAGGAAAAATCATAGCCTTGACTAGATGGACATTTATTGGCAAAGTAATGTCTCTGCTTTTCAATATGCTATCTAAGTTGGTCATAACTCTTCTTCCAAGGAGTAAGCATCTTTTAATTTCATGGCTGCAGTCACCATCTGCAGTGATTTTAGAGACACCCAAAATAAAGTCTGACACTGTTTCCCCATCTATTTCCCATGAAGTGATGGGACCAGATGCCATGATCTTCGTTTTCTGAATGTTGAGCTTTAAAACAACTTTTTCACTCTCCTCTTTCACTCTCATCAAGAGGCTTTTTAGTTTCTCTTCACTTTCTGCCAGAAAGGTGGTGTCATCTGCATATCTGAGGTTATTGATATTTCTCCCAGCAATCTTGATTCTAGCTTGTGCTTCTTCCAGCCCAATGTTTCTCATGATGTACTCTGAATATAAGTTAAATAAGTAGGGTGACAATATACAGCCTTGATGTACTCCATTTCCTATTCTGGAACCAGTCTGTGGTTCCATGTCCAGTTTAACTGTTGCTTCCTGACCTGCATACAGGTTTCTCAAGCGGCAGGTCAGGTGGTCTGATATTCCCATCTCTTTCAGAATTTTCCACAGTTGATTGTGATCCACATAGTCAAAGGCTTTGGCATAGTCAATAAGGCAGAAATAGATGTTTTTCTTTAACTCTCTTGCCTAGTTTGATCTTTTAAGAAGACTTACTTTTTCTTTGTTCAACTTCTTTGGTCCTTTTTTCCATTAATTGTCTTATCTTCTGATGCTGGAAGACATTAAGGACAAGGGGAGAAGCAGGTAACAGAGGATGAAATGGTTGGTTGACATCACCAACTCAATGGACATGAGTTTGGACAAACTCCAGGAGATAGGAGGGACAGGGAAGCCTGGCCTGTTGCCGTCCATGGGGTTGCAGCGTTGGATGTAACTTAGTGACTGAAAACAACAACTCACATCTACAAACCGCTTACATTTTGCTTTGAATCTGACAAAGAATCAATGCATAAAATGACTGTATATACTGGAGAAAATGGAAATGGGCTCCTAAGGCATGTGTTAGCCTCTTGTTTCATGGACCCAATATCTTCTTGAAAATGTCAGTTCAATTTAATTAGATAGCTTTATTTATCAGCAGTTTCCTTATGAGAAAGCCTTTCTAATATCACCCAACACATTTATTCATATCTCTCAAAGTGATGTTAGCACACATAGAGTCCCTGTTAGGGAGACTGAATGTTGTTTTCCTTCAAAATTCATATATTAAAACACTAATCCTCAGTGTGATGGCATTTAGAGATGGAAACTTTAGGACATAAGTGGGGGTAGATGAGGTCATGAAAGTGGGATCCTCGTGATGCTATGAGTGTCCTTAAATGAAAAGAACCAGATAGCTTTCTCCTTTTCTTTTGCAGTGAGGGGAGGCCATTAGAGCAAACACAGCAAAGAAAGTCATTCACAAGCTAAGAAGAGAACACTCAACAGGAACCAAAATGACCAGAATCTTGAATCAGACTTTCTAACCTCCAAAACTGTAAGAAATGACTTTCTAACATTTAAGCTATTATGCCTGTGGAATTTTTGTTACTGAAATCTTAGAGGACCTATAGGGTTTTCAAAAATATTTATAAATATACTTTGAAATTTTCCAAAATTCAAATATAACCCAGTAAATATTGGAGTTCAGACTTCCCTCATGGCTCAGTGGTAAAGAATCTGCCTGCCATAGCAGGAGTCACAGGTTCAATCTCTGGGTTGGGAAAATCCCCTGGAGTAGAAAATGGCAACACACTCTAGTATTCTTGCCTGGGAAATCCCATGGACACAGGAGCCTGGAGGGCTACAGCCCAAGGTGTCACAAAGAGTCTGACACAACTTGGAGACTAAACAACAGCAACAACAAAAGTATTGGAGTAGTCCAAAAATAAAAATAAATTATTAGAGACAATTATACCTCAATAAAATGGGACAAAATAAAATAACCAAAAGCAAATTTTAAGAAATGAATTAATAAATTATTAGACATTTCTAGCAACCTCAACCTATTATTTTTCCCTTTGTGAAGTTGTTGGATCTTTATAAACCAATTCTACTCTATGGTTTTTCCAGTAGTCATGTATGGATGTGAGAGTTGGACTGTGAAGAAGGCTGAGCGCCAAAGAATTGATGCTTTTGAACTGTGGTGTTGGAGAAGACTCTTGAGAGTCCCTTGGACTGCAAGGAGATCCAACCAGTCCAGTCTGAAGGAGATCGGCCCTGGGATTTCTTTGGCAGGAATGATGCTAAAGCTGAAGCTCCAGTACTTTGGCCACCTCATGCGAAGTGTTGACTCATTGGAAAAAGATTCTGATGCTGGGAGGGACTGGGGCCAGGAGGAGAAGGGGACAACAGAGGATGAGATTGGCTGGATGGCATCACTGACTCGATGGGTGTGAGTTTGAGTGAACTCTGGGAAATGGTGATGGACAGGGAGGCCTGGCGTGCTGCGATTCACGGGGTCACAAAGAGTGGGACACAACTGAGCGACTGAACTGAACTGAAATGAACTCAGTCTTTTAAGCTTCCATCAGTTTTTAAACAAATTTTTTCTTGGAATGTAAGAATTCTTATATAGTTAATATTGTTGAGTACCTTTCATGATACTATCATTGATTCCAGGCCATCTGACACCAGTTGATTACAGTAGGTATCCTTGAAGAAACATCATGAAAAATTATTGAATATCTAACCAAAGACAAAATAGGATTTACATTTCCTCTGCAATACAGCTGTAAAAAGAAAAAAAATTAAGTTTCTGTGTTTTCATCTTCTTTGTACTTTGCTCAGGTTTTACTTATACTTGTCAGGTCCTAGAATATTAATTGTTCATGGCAAACTCTACAAATACACAAATGAAATCTTGAATGAATCTATCAAAGTTCCATGCCTTTTATAGTTGAATTATAATTAGTAGATATATATTTTTATTCTGTTTGTCCAGAAGTCTTTTGTTCTTCCAAACTTTCAATATGATTACTTTCACTCCCTTGATATCAGAAAACAATTTGCCCACCTACTATGTTCATGAACCTAGTAGGTGGTCACCAGTTATAGTATCTCATTGCCCTCCTCACAACTGATTCTTCAAGCATTTAATCATTGTATAAGATACTGTGTGTTTGTGTGTAAGATACTCTTGATTGACATAGCCAACATTTCAATTTGTTTCTGCTACCTGTCTTCACTTTAGGGGTAGAAAAAGTTACATAACTCTTTTTTAAATGGATAAAGTCCTATAAAGGTAAAAATTTACAGTTTACTTCTTAGGGAAAATTTTGGTAGATTATTATATTAGAGCCAGTTAGGATGTATATAACACATAGCCAAAATGTTTAATTTTAGTGATTATAAGAGTCCCTGAGTAGATATGGCAAGTGACTGAAAAGTGTCATATGTTTTTTAAAATGATACTGGAAAAGGTCGATTTGATTTAATTAGAGGCAAATATATCTTAAATTTTCTCTAAGATTTTATTTTGGGCCATCCATTCATTCACTGTATTGGTTCTGGCAACAGATATTAATTGAATATCTACTTTGTGCAAATCTCTATTTTAGGATACATGCTAAGTAAAACAGATAACCAATTTTTACCAAGTGTTTAATAGGTATCAGGCTATTCTAAATGCTTTCCATATTGTTAGGTAGTTATAATAAGAAAAGGACTCCAAACTGTTGATGGCTAAAGGACAAAGAAAGGGAAAAGCCTGTGAAAATGGAACAAAAGAAAACCCAAGGACTGGAATGAGAACCCCAGGTGAAACAAACAGCCCTTCTAGCTAGCCCAATTTACACAGGTTAGGTTCAGGGGAAGGAGACAAAATACATAAAAAGAGGAGTCAAGATTGAGCCTCTCCCTTTTGGGTCAGTCTGCCCTCTTGCCTGGAGGGTATACTATCCTGTGCTTGCCAAATAAAACCGAGCTATAACCAAGCTGTAACACTGGTCCACAGTTTCAAATCTTTGTTGCAGTGAGACAGAATGGAGGAAGTTACACACTCCCCCAACATATCTAGTGCTGTGACTTGGGTTTAGCCTGGCTGAAACAACCTCAGGTTGGCCCCAGTGAGGCAGAGACCAAGCAAAGAAACAGAACAACTTGGCGAAAGCTCATGTGTTGGAAGCTGAACGCAAAAGAAACCCAGTACAGTGGAAGTGACAAGAAGCCTAGCATGCTAGAAAATGGGCCAACAAAAACAAATTCGGCAAAAAGCTCACACAGCTCAGTCTCAGATTCCAGAAGACCCCTGGCCTAAGGTGGGAGGTCCTTGTCCCAGGGCTGGAAGGACATATGCCTAACAAAATTTTAATTCCTTTACAGTCTCTAGTTTCTTGTTTCCTTGAAGCCCCTGCACACCAGGCGAGCAGCAGTGGGTGAAATTGAGGGACTCTGGCAGGGGCTACTCCCCAGTAGGTTCTGAAGGCTCCAATATCTGCTGCACCCTAGTAGCTCTTGCCCAGGTGGATGAGGGTTCTTCTGCTTTTAACCTCTTTTGTGCCAAGAATCAGGCCAATGAAAATTGTAGGCACAGGTCAAGCATTTAGCAGTTTTTCCAGCAAGCTATGAGAGGGGCTTCTTGGCATTTTTTTCCCACTGCTTTTTCTTCCCGTCCTTCAGCTCCTCTCTCCATCTATGACACTGTTTACAAAGTACTGGGTAGTTCATCACCTTTCCATTTCTTAAAATTGCGTTTGAAACTGTTTATCTAATATTGGGACTCAAACCTATGTGGCAGGGACTCTGTGCTATCCTTAATCACTCAGTCATGTCTGTCCAATTGGGACTTGAGCCCAGCCAAAATCTACAATGCCTGGTATCAGGACCTAAAGAAGCTCAGGTTCTTGATGTCTCATTGCAAAAAGAAGTCATTGAGCGAGACAGTGGTAGGCAAGAGGTAAATTTGTTCAGATTCAGAGAGCACAGTCCACAGAGTGTCTGCCATCACAGAGGGTGTATGTGGTGGCCATGCAACGTGGTTTGATTAGTTTTTGTGAGCTGGGTGATTTCATATGCTAATGAGTAGGAGGATCATTCCAACCATTGGGGAACCAGCCACTCCTTAGTCTTTTGCTAGTGCTTTGGAACTGTCACGGCACCTCTGGGTATGTCATTTAGCTTGCAGATTGAGGACTAAGGTTTAGTTGAATTTTACTTGTCCGTCATCGTCATCTTGGGCTCATTTGATTTTGATCAGTTTATGTTAGACCCTTTGGCTATGTCATTCTGTCAAAAGCTGTGCCCTGCCCCCTTCCCTCCAGTTTCATGCTCTTTTCCTGAGCCCTGTCCAGGCCCACAAAGTTGCCTCTACAATCTTCTGGACGGACAACCAGAAAATAGCTGGCCATTGGGAGGGAGATACTGTATGATATACAATCCCTCTAGATATTCAGGCCTTCATCTTCCATGTTTCCTACAACATGTGCAACGACAGCATCTCTCAGTGAACCTGCTAGGGTGGGAGACAGGCACACAGTGTCTGCAAGAAGTCCATCTGTTGATGGGATCCCTTCAAGGGCAATTGGGTTTCCAGGGATAATGTTTGCCACTTTGGGAGTTAGCTCTGCAAGCCGTTTGAGCCCAAACTCTTACCATACTTCTTCTAAAGTTACAAACATATCCCCACATCAAATCTCCACTCCACTTTTATGGAGCATCTGGTCTGTTGCCTCTTATCAATTTGTTCTTAGGCCACTTACTAACTTCTACAACCAGGACCCTGCCCCCTTGGAGACAACATAACTCCACTCCACTTATTATTACAATACTCTTAATGACCCTAACAGGACCAGATAACTCACTCCTTTGTCATTACTTCTGTTATTACCTAAAGTGGGTCATTACCTTGTCAACAAAAGTGCATCTAGTCAAGGCTATGATTTTTCCAGTGGTCATGTATGGATGTGAGAGGTGGACTGTGAAGAAAGCTGAGCACCGAAGAATTGATGCTTTTGAACTGTGGTACTGGAGAAGACTCTTGAGAGTCCCTTGGATGGCAAGGAGGTCCAACCAGTCCATCCTAAAGGAGATCAGTCCGGGGTGTTCATTGGAAGGACTGATGCTGAAGCTGAAACTCCAGTTCTTTGGCCACCTCATGTGAAGAGTTGACTCACTGGAAAAGACCCTGATGCTGGGAGGGATTAGGGGCAGGAGGAGAAGGGGATGACAGAGGATGATGGCTGGATGGCATCACCGACTCGATGGACATGAGTTTGGGTAAACTCCGGGGGTTAGTGATGGACAGAGAGGCCTGGCATGCTGCAATTCATGGGGTTGCAAAGAGCTGGACACGACTGAGCAACTGAACTGAACTGAAAGTGGGTCCATGACAATGAAATATTTACCACTGGAAACACCCTAAACTGCTCCTATGGATGACTAGGGGAAGAAATCAGTGACTTACATTCCTTCAGAGCAATAAAGGGATAAGGCTTATGACTATTTAACCAGGTTCCCAGTCTCAGGGCACAGGCTTGGATTGCTTTACTCATGATGTCTATCCCCATCCATGGTGGACAAACCAGCAATCAGTTCAGATTACAACCTCTTAATCCTACACAGCACTGGTCATGCTAGAGACTTTGTGGATGCCCAACTCCAGCCAGGGGTGCCAGGAGGTTGACCTGCCTCAACCAGCCTAGGGATCTGGTCACCAGGCGGTTGTCATGCCTTAACTTGCTTGGGGATCTGCCAGTCCAGGTGTCCCAGGAGGTTGACATGCCTTGACCTGCCCAGGGACCAAATTCTCAGGAGGCTGATCTTCCTTGACCTGACTAGGGATTCAATCTTCAGGAGGCTGTCAGGCCTCATCCTGCCTGGGGAGACCCAGCTCTCAGGTTGCATCAGTAGGTTGGATAAGATAAGCTTCACCCATGAAGATGTCCACCCATGGAAATAGAAGGAAGCCTATTATGGGACCCAGCAATAACTTAGGAGTCCAACAAGAACCCCATTGTCTTTCCAGAAAGTCTAAGAGAGGCCCTCCAAAAGTTTATAAATCTGGACTTGGACATTAATGAGGGGCAGGTGATTTTAAAGGATAAATTCCTGTCCCAATGTGCATCAGACATCAGGATAAAGTTACAATAGCTCCAGCAGCAGGACTCTGATGCCTCTTTAGATGAGATGGTCCAGACAGCCACCAATACCTTTTATAACATAGACCTGGAGAGGGAAGCCAAAGCCCAGGAAAGAGAGAGAAGGAAAGAGATAAGGGCGTGCTCAGATGCAAGCCACCCTCCAGGGAAGCCCTACAGCAAACCTTGAGCCCTTGAAGGACAAGGCAGGAGGCAAATGGCTAATCTAAAGACAGGTGGGACATTGGGCCAAACTGTGTCCAAACCGTAGGAAGTCTCCTAAAATGGTTTGCTCCAAATACCATCAATTAGAACATTGAATGGCACTCTGCCCTCTGGACTCAAGAGCCTAAAGATCAAGCGTCAAGCCTTCCCTCACGATGATTCAACAGGACTGAAGTGGCCCATTCTAGTCACCCCATCTGTCACAGATAACTATCACAGGGCTAGATCCAAGGGTGCAACTGGATGTGGTAGGTAAAGTCCTAGAATTTATTGGTTGACACAGGGGCTACTTACTCTGTCCTGACCTCCTGCTCCAAACCTACTCCTCCCAAATCTGTACCATTTTGGGTGCTACAAGAAAAACAATTGCAAAAAGATTTACCCAAGTTCTTCTTTGTTAGTGGGATGGACAAATATTTTTTCTCCAGTTTCTGGTGGCCGCTGAGTGTCCTAGTACCTTCTTGGGAAGAGATCTTTCCCTGCGTTCGAAATCTTGCAGCTACTGATGTCTTGATAGAAGATTCTTTAAAACTCTCTAATGGGGGCAAACTAACTATTTTTACCAGCCACCAAGTGAAACAATGCCTGAATGGGAGAGGCCACTTATAGATGTCTGATCAAAGTATCCTCAGATATCAAGAGTGATGATGGAAAACCCAGACCTGATTATATCCCCTTGTGAGGTTCTTAACCCAGCCACCCTTCTGCCTACCCCCGAGGTCTCTCTCCCCTTTCAATCCTGTCTAGAAACCTTGGACCACTGGAAAAAACCCTGAGAGGGAATGTCAGAAGATCCTCTGACCAACCTTGAGGAAATCTGGTACATTGATGGAAACAGCTTTGTCTTGGATGGAAAAAGAAGAGCCAGATATGCAGTAGTCTCCAATTATGAGACCATAGCAGCTAAACCTCTGCCAACAGGTACTTCATCTAATTGGCTGAGCTCATAGCCCTGACTCAAGCTTTAGAGCTGGGAAAACAAAAAAAGAGTAGCCATTTACACTGACTCCAAGTATGCCTTTCTGGTGCTACATGTACATGCTGCTATTTGGAAAGAAAGAGGACAAGTGACCACCCAAGAGGCCCCAGTCAAATATAGGCTCTTGGAAGCAGTCCATCTGCCTATTGAGGTTTCAGTCTTCCACTGCAAAGGACACCAAAAAGGGAGCAGAGAAGTGGCACGAGGGAACCAAGCAGCTGATCAGGCAGCTAAGAGAGCAGCATAGCAGAACAATGACCTAATAGGGGTTGCCACCCTAGTCCCACAGACCAATTTGCCAGAAACTCCTTCATATACTGAAGGAGTATCCCAGGAGAATCTCATTGAAGGTGAGATTCTTAAAGCTGAGAGTCTTTTGAGAAGTTCATATGGGGTGGTTCCAAAAGAAGGGATGCCTTTTTCTGCCTGGGAACCTCCAGTGGAAGTTGGTTAACTCTTTACATGCCACCACTCATTTAGGGGAGAAAGCTCTCCAAAGATTACTAGAAACGTTCTTCAGAGGAACAGGCCTCCAAATTACTATAAGACAAGTGGTCTCCTCTTGTCCCTTTTGCCAATTAAACAAACCTCAAGGAGCTCAAAGACACCAGCTGGCCCAAATCATACAATGGTGTGGGAACTACCCAGGAGAGGCCTAGATGAACCTCACCCAGATGCCAATTTCTCAAGGGTAAACATACCTACTAGTCATGATAGATACATTCACAGGATGGATTGAAGGCTTTCCCACTTGGACTGAAAAGGTTGAGGATATGGTTAAAACAAACAAACAAACAAACAAAAAACCTGCTCTATGAAATCATTCCAAGATTTGGTCTGCTCACGTCATTGGAAACTGACAATGGGACATCATTTACTTCTCAGGTTACCCAAGGGGCCTCTAAAGCACTGGACATTATTACTATCTCCATAGTGCCTAGAAGCCTCAGTCTTCAGGAAAAGTATAAAGAGCCAACCAATTCTTAAAATCAGCAATAAAAAAAATAATAATACCCCAAGAGACCTCCCTGGGATGGAAGGAGGTTTTACGAATAGCTCTCCTCTGCACCCATATTGCTCCTAAGGAACAGCTTGGCCTTAGTCCTTATGAGATGCTATATGGGAGACCTTTTGTTTATGTCAATGACTTCTTCCTAGATCCAGAGGCTCAGATCTTCTAGTATTATACCATGGCCATTGGGCAGTTTCAACAAGATAAAAGCTTGTGGGTATCAACCAGGACCCAAACGATTTTAAAGGGCTACCACTATATGCTCCAGGGACTCAAGTCCTAACTAAAATTTGGAAAGATGGGTCCCCAAAGGCTCAAATCCAGCCCACATGGAAGGGCCCCTACTCTGTAATACTGTCTACCCCCTCAGCAGTCAAGGTACCAGCACATGACTACAGGATTCACTACACAGGCGTCAAGCATGGCAGAAAACAGAAGAGGACACTCAATACACCTGTGAGTCTCTGGGAGATCTCAGATACCAATTCAGGACTACAAATGAGTGTGATTCTAATGAACAACCCCAGAATTAAGATTCTGGGGATAAGATTTCTCAGGATAACTTTAAAAAGCCAACAGAGCTTGGCAGAGGTTGTACTCCAAAATATATGGGAAATAGATCTCCTGATCCCTAAACAAGGAGGGACTTGATCCATCTTGAATGAGATATGGTTTCTCAATAAATACCTCCAGTTAGGTTAAAGCAAGTGTCACAGTTCTTAAGAAAAATATTCATATCTTATGGGATCTCAAAGAATGAGCTGGACAGTTCTCCAGGTGGCTACAGTCTCTCTTTGGGGGATCCTTCTCCTGAAGAGGGGAATTTGAAGTTGGCTAAGGTCCATCTAGTCAAGGCTATGGTTTTTCCTGTGCTCATGTATAGATGTGAGAGTTGGACTGTGAAGAAGGCTGAGTGCCGAAGAATCGATGCTTTTGAACTGTGGTGTTGGAGAAGACTCTTGAGAGTCCCTTGGACTGCAAGGAGATCCAACCAGTCCATTCTGAAGGAGATCAGCCCTGGGATTTCTTTGGAAGGAATGATGCTAAAGCTGAAGCTCCAGTACTTTGGCCACCTCATGCGAAGAGTTAACTCATTGGAAAAGACTCTGATGCTGGGAGGGATTGGGGGCAGGAAGAGAAGGGGATGACAGAGGATGAGATGCCTAGATGGTATCACCGACTTGATGGATATGAGTTTGAGTGAACTCCGGGAGTTGTTGAAGGACAGGGAGGCCTGGCGTGCTGCAATTCATGGGCTCGCAAAGAGTCGGACGCAACTGAGTGACTGAACTGAACTGAACTGAATGCCCCTACTAATCCCTGTTAGCACCATATTGAGGCTGCCTATGATTGCTCCTTGTATTGTCCATTGTCTAACCCATATTCTTTCTGCCCAGGTCAACAAGCTACAACATGCAATGCCAGTTCAACAGGGATATATAAATTTACACCTGACCATGGAAAATATCACTCACCCTTATCATGAACACTTCATCCTTAAGGACTCTGAGGTTTGAGACTAGCAAGAGAAGGAGGTCCAATGGCTCTCACCATCCCAGCTCAGCAGGAAGTAGCCAGAGAGACCTCAATGCCCCAATTCCCAAAGAACTGGCCTCCCATCTCTTAAGGGAGGAATATTAAGTAGTTAGAATAGAAAAAGGAGTCCAAAATGGTAGTGACTAAAAGACAAAGAAAGGGAAAAGCCCATAAAAATGGAATGAAAGAAAATTCGTGGACTGGTTTGAGAACGTCAGGTAAAACAAACAGCCCTCCTGGCTAGCTCAATTTATATAGGCCAGGCTCAGGGGAAGGAGATAAAACATATAAAAAGAGGAGCCAAGATTGAGCCTCTCCCATTTGGGTCAGCCAGCCCTCATGCCTGGAGGGTGTACTATCCTGTGCTTTCCAAATAAAACTGAGCTGTACCCGAGCTGTACACTGGTCCAGTTTCTTTGCTGCGACAAGACAGAACCAAAGAAATTACACACTCCCTCAATAATATGTTAGTAAAGCCAATTGTCACACAATTCTGAGTTATGTAAAAAATGCCATCCCCATTTCAAAGACTAGGAAATTGACAAAGAGTTTAGATTTATTGCCTCAATTAGCAGTTAAAGGAACCATGATTATTTCCTAAGAAATCTTATTATAGAAACTATATGTAACCATTAGCAATGTTTTATAATGAATAAATATTAAGACTATATTAAAGTATGTTCTCCTTGAGCATATTGTATATTATGAAAATGTGTTTTTCTCTAAGGCCTGAAGCCATGTTCTACTTTATTTCTGTGCTATAGTCATACCTCTATTATAACATTCATTATGTGGGATTCAGGACTTCTCCAGTGATTCAAGTGGTAAAGAAACTGCGTGCAATCAGGAGACCTGGGTTTGATCCCTGGATTGGGAAGGTCCCTTGGAGAAGGAAATGGCAATTCACTCCAGCATTCTTGCCTGGAGAATTCCACGGATGGAGGAGCCTGGTGGGCCACAGTCCATGGGGTCATAAAGAGTTGGACACAACTGAGCCACTAACACTTTCACTTTCATGTGGGATTCAGTTATTGATTTTCTTTTCCCAGTTACTCATTGTAAATTCTTTGAGAGTCCTAAAATTCTTCCCATCACAGTGCAAGATGACATAAAACCATGGAGAAGATTATTTCACATACATTAGTATTATAAAGAAAAAGTAATTTGAATATCCTAAGAATCACTTTGGCCCTGTTTATCTAGATACAATTCCAGTTTCTTCACCTTTTGATCTACTCGGCTTTCTATTGCACAGTGTCATTCACCAAAATTATTTTGATTTATTTGGTATAAAATGACATTTTAGTTTCTTGTAAAAATTCATCTGATAATGAAAGAGAAATGTCAAAACAATTAGACTGTTTCTAAGTATCAATTTACATTTTACATCAATCAATTCATTCCTCGGTTTAATACTAATTTTATTTCATCACAAGACTCCCAAAGGATCATCTAAAGTGGATAAATTTGCAAATAGCTGTCAATAAGAGCAGTTTGTAGAAGCATTTTATATTGCTGCTTTGGAGCCATTGTTGGTGGACAAAAAAGCCAATCTTTTGTATGGATTATGAAGACAATTCAGGTGAAACAATAAAGAAGAAATAGGAAGTTCACCTATCAAAGATAGGAAAATGCAAAAGGAGGCAGCCAGAATCATAGCAATGATATATTTATTTGATTTGAAGAAATAAAAATTTAAAAGAACGATTTAAGTTTTTGAACCTTAAAAATTACCTCTTCTTAGATCAATTAGTGTCTAGGAATGTGTCCCCCCCCCAAATTCATATGTTGAAATGATAACTTCCAAGTGATAGTATTAGGAGGTAGGATCTTTCAAAGGTAATTCAGTCATGAAAGTGGGGACCTCATGAATGAGATGAGTGCCATTATAAAAGAGATTCCAGAGAGCTCTTTTGCTTTTCCCTTACCATGTGAGAATACAAAAGAAGGCCAGCTGATAACCAGGAAACAGTATCACAATAAGCTCAACAAACACTAGATCTGCCAGTATCTTGATCCTGAACTTTCCAGTGTTCAGAGGTGTGAGAAATAAAAGTTGTATAAGCCACCAGGTGAATGGTGGGTTGTTTTTTTTTTAATAGTAGATTAAACTGACTAAGATACACAGAATGATTTTTTTTTTAATTCAGTGTAATAGTGCTCATAATATATGTCTGTACATTATATGTTCATTTAAAATTTCTCACCACATTCTGGGAAAAACAACTACAAATATTGCATAATAGGTATCCCATAGTTGTTAATGTTTTCTAATTCTTCAATTTTAATTTTGATTGGAATCAGTAACTCAAAATTTTCCAACACTAAACTACAAAATTTAGCAACATCCAGATTTTAAAATTATGTGATCACTTTTCTCCACTAACTGGCTTCCTGTGCTAACAAATAGATTAACTAGTGACAGACTGCCAGATATATGTCCTGACATTTTATTCAACACATTATAGTTATATATGGTTATAATTATTTTTTCAAATAAACATAGTTTGTGTTCACCCTATTTTTTTTTTTTTTTTTAGCTCTGCTCCATTTTGTCTCATTTTAATTATTAAAAAATATAGTTTTACTCACTTTTCAGGAAAGTATTTCATATTCCATTAAGACAGGTTTGAATAATCACTACTCACTATTTATTCTTAAGTTAAAACCACTAATAGTATAACTACCTATAGAGATAAACACTAGAGTAGTTTTGATTGAATAAAGCTTATATATAAACATGTCAAACTTAATAGTAGTCCTAAAATAAATGGGCAGTTATTTCAAGTTGCTTATAACACTAAATTTTAAGAATTCTAAGGTGAAACACTGATCTTTGCTAGATTCATATGAGAACAAAGAATGATAGCACTGATTTTGATTGCTTTCCTCTGGCTGACTGAAGAAACAGAACAGAAAATTCTACAGGCAACCATGATTAGCTGGGGACAGAATTGCTGTGATAAAGTCAGAAAGGCAGGTAACTAGCAAATCAGCAGAAGATGTCTAGGAAAAGAAAAAGAAACACATATCCTCACAAAAAGGAAATAATAAAATTAAAAAAAAATGAATACAGAGAAATAATCAGTTTAAATAATTTATATATAAGAAAAATTGCCAGTGGTTCTAGGTATGGCCTTTGAGATATTTTGCTTGTTTTAAAGATAACTGTAATAAAATAATAGGTATCTGTCAATAAAAGATTCTGTCAACAAAAAGTTGTTTGGATCAGGAACAAGCTGTTAACACTTAAGAATACAAGAATACACATATAACTGATTCACTTTGCTATGCAGCAGAAACTAACACAATACTGCAAAGCAATATACACCAATAAAAGCAAAATTAAAATGAAAATTATTTTTAAAAATACAGAAATATAATGAGAATGATGAAAAAAGTATATAGTTCCATTATTATTGTGACTGAAAAAAGAATAATTATACAGAAATGAGAATTAAATGCTGTGAAAAAAGTGATGGGAGATTACATAGATGAGAATTTGAGGCATGGATTAGAAGAAAGCTGTTTAACCTATAATTTAAAAATTCTTGGATGTTAGTTTCTCATGACATTTCTCTTGGTGGTATACTTATGACCAAATGTATATGAATATACTTGGCCTCATCAGCCTTGCCCACTGATAAACCTGCATAGAAAAAAATTCTAAAGGTAGAGCGCTAGACAGCTATGAAGCAGTTAGGAGAATAGCTATCTTAGTAATAGGGAAAAGGGTTATGGTTAGAAAATAATATGATAA
Organism: Neotragus moschatus; assembly: GCA_006410615.1. Taxonomy (NCBI): domain Eukaryota; kingdom Metazoa; phylum Chordata; class Mammalia; order Artiodactyla; family Bovidae; genus Neotragus; species Neotragus moschatus. The sequence goes on from SJYA01000705.1 coordinate 245,485, forward strand.
AATAGTAATTCTGTGTATTGGTAAACTAAAGGTTGCAACCTCTAATATCCCACTCAAAAAATAGGATTTTAAAAATTAAATGGAAACTAATATTGTTGCTATAGGACACGTAAAAATGTGTCAGGATACCTAATTATACAAGTTACCGCAAATCTGACATTAGAGACATTATTCAAACCCTTTTGACAGTCAAACTCATGTTTTTGCCTTTGTGTTGTTTTGTTTCTTTCCCTTTCCATCTTAGATGACATAACTCATCACATCATTATTGGTCTGGTAACACTACACATTTTAAATGTTTTTAAATGTATGTGTAGCTCAGTTTCCATTCCAATCCCAAAGAAGGGCAATGACAAAGATCAAACTACTACAATTGCATTCATTTTGCATGTAAGTAAGGTTATGCTCAGAATCCTTTAAGTTAGGCTTCAGCAGTATATGATCTGAGAACATCTAGATGTACAAGCTGAGTTTCAAAGAAGCAGAGGAACCAGAAATCAAATTTGCAACACTTGCTGGATTTTGTAGAAAGCAAGGGAGTTCCAGAAAAACATATACTTCTGCTTCATTGACTACAATAAAGCCTTTGACTGTGTGGATCACAACTAAAAATTGTGGGAAATTCTTAAAGAGATGGGAATACCAGCCCACCTTACCTGCCTCCTGAGAAACCTTTATGCAGGTCAAGAAGCAACATTTAGACCTGGACACAGGACAACTGAGTGGTTCAAAACTGGCAAAGGAGTATGACAAGGCTGTATACTGTAATCTTGCTAGCTTAACTTACATGCAAGTACATCATGTGAAATGCTGAGCTGGATGAATCACAAGCTGAAATCAAGATTGCAGGGAGAAATATCAACAGCCTTAAACATGCAGATGATACTACTCTAATGGCAGAAAAAGAAGATGGACTAAAGAGCCTCTTGATGAAAGAGGAGACTGAAAACGCTTGCTTGAAACTCAACATTCATACAACCAAATCATGGCATTTGGTTATATCACTTAATGACAAATAAAAGGGGGAAAAAGTGAAAGCAGTGACAGATTTTTTTTCGTGGGCTCCAAAATCACTGCGGATGGTGACTGCAGCCATGAAATTAAAAGATGTTCACCTCCTGGAAGGAAAGCTGTAACAAACCTAGACAGCATATTAAAAAGCAAATATATTGCTTTGCTGACAAAAGTCGATATAATCAAAGCTATGTTTTCTTTCCACTAGTCATGTATGGATGTGAAAGTTGGTCCATAAAGACAGCTGAGTTTCGAAGAATTGATACTTTGGAACTGTGGTGCTGAATAAAACTCTTCTAGAGAGTCCCATTGGAGAAGGCAATGACTCCCAATTCCAGTACTCTTGCCTGGAAAATCCCATGGACAGAGGAGCCTGGAAGGCTGCAGTCCAATGTGGTCACTGAAGGTCGGAAATGACTGAGCGATTTCACTTTCACTTTTCACTTTCATGCATTGGAGAAGGAAATGGCAAACCACGCCAGTGTTCTTGCCTGGAGAATCCCAGGGACGGGGGCGCCTGGTGGGCTGCCTTCTCTGGGGTCTCACTGAGTTGGACACGACTGAAGCGACTTAGCAGCAGCAGAGAGTCCCATTGACTGTAAGATCAAATCAATTAATCCTAAAGGAAATCAACCCTGAATATTCACTGGAAGGGCTGTAGCTGAAGCTGAACTGCCAGTACTTTGGCCACCTGCTGTGAAGAGCCAACTCAGGAGAAGACCCTGATGCTGGGAAAGATTGAAGGCAAAGGCAGGAAGAGCGGCAGAGGATGAGATCGTTAGACAGCATCAGCAACTCAGTGGACATGAATTAGAGCCAACTCTGCGAGACAGTGGAGGAAACAGGAGCCTGGCTGCTTCAATCCATGGAGTCATAGAGTTGGACACAACTTAGTAACTAAACAACTACAATAACAATTACAGCATGTATATATCTATTCCTCTATTTCTATGTCTATGTCTATGAGATGCCACATCCTTACTAGAATAACTATAATAAAAAATAAAGAATATAAGATGTTGATGAGGACATAGAAAAATTTGAACCTTCATACACTGCTGCTTAGGAATGTAAAATGGTGCAGGAACTTTCAAAAAACGTTTTGGCAGTCTTAAAAATTTCAATGTAATCTTATACTATGACTCAGCAATTCTACTTCTAAATATTAACGTTCAAAATGTAAGCCTGTGTGCATTGAGAAAAAATACACAAAAATATTCATTGCATTGCTCTGACAACCCAAAGTTCATCAATTTAAAATGAATAGATTATGTAATATATTTAGTATGAATGAAAATGAATGAATTACATATATAAAAATGAAAGAATCTCACTTCGTAATGTCTATGAATGTAAGTAAGCTAGACAGTTTTTTTCAGTATAATTAAAAATACGTGCAAATCTAACCTATCATTTTAGAAGTCTTGATTTCTAAGTGTACAAAGAAGGGAACACAGATAAGAAATTCTCATGGGCTAATGAGCAGCAACAAAAATTATGTTCTATATCTTGAGTTTGGTGGTGCTTACACAGTCACTGAGCTGACCAATTATGATTTCTGCATTATCTGTGTCTTGTACCTCTCTATATATAATTTTTTAAAATATGTCAGCAAATAAATATACACACATGAATCTATATTTGTGAATAATTACCAAACTTGTATCCATAAATTATATGATACATGATACTAATATACACATATTACCTTATGAATGCATCACATATGTATGATATAGCAAATATAGATATTATTTAAAAGTACAAAGAAAAATTCTAATTGGATCAAACACAATCTTTAGCAGTGCTAATCTCTGTGTATTGGCCCAAGACTAGGAATAGAGATTTACTGCTTAGTCTCCAAACATTACATTTTTATTTTACTAAGTTCATTCATGTGTTATTTATATAATGCTTAAATACAAAATCATAAGTGTTAAATATATTTTTTCTCACTTATGTTTTTGTAATTATAAAGTTTAAATCATTTCAATGTAACCTGTGGCCATTATTGAAGGAATGATTTTTGGTAAAAATCAGTCACCTGTGTCAAGACATTTTTGGACAACAAATAATATTCAGCAAGCAATAAAGTGAAATCTTGGTATTAATTTTTATTCCTAGCTGCTGTACATCCTAAAATCTGCAAACTTTAAGAACTCAGCACATTTTTAAGGGATTTGGGGCTGTAAAATTACATGGAAGACTTTCTCTCATAAATCTGTTTTTAAATTTTACAATTCAATATTTTATGATCCTACACCAGTCTATACAGCAGATACTTTCTACATTTCATTCATCTTGACAGCAGTGTCCTTTTACTTCTTTAGAAAAGTGAAATCTAACCTCATAAGAATGTTCAAAACAATATTGTTCATTGTGATTCTAGTTATTTTTTTCCTTCTCAAAATAGGTAATGATATGTATAGTATGCTCATTGGTCCTATTCCACAATTATCAGAATTTCCCAAAAGTATTCTCTTTTCCTATCTGTATATTTGGTCATGTTCCAATTAGTTTTACTTAGAACTATGGATAACATTTTCTTTTTGAGTCTCATGAGTTTAGTTTAAAAGCAAGTATGAAGATGAAAAATAGCATTTCTTTTGATTGAATGTAGCATTATTTCTAAGGTTTCCCTGTGAGATAATTGAGATAATAGGAGAAATTTCATCAAGGCCTTTAAGATTTCCACTAAAAAGAAAAATGTGAGAGTGGGCAATATTCAACCAAAATCTATTTGCCAAGCAGGACTGGCAAGAAGAGTGGTAAATATATATAGTTAGATATTAGAGTAAAGTAGGTTTTCACCTGAATATTACTCTTTTGGTTTTCATGTATATTGCCTGGTATAAACAAAAATCACCTAATTTATTCAATAACTATTCGTTGGCATGCAGTATATTTCAGATATTTCATGAGTTATGGGACGATAGTAGGTAATATTGGATGTCTACTTAGAAATACTATGAAAACATGGCTGTAAAACATACTTCCTATGAGAGCTCAAAATTCCAGAAAGAGCTATTATAATTCAATCTAACTACAGGTCAGTCACAAATACTCCTGAAAAAAGGACATTGAAGATGACAATAAGGGCATCTCATTTCTATTTAATCTTGTGGTTTAGTTAATGACACATATATATGGTCCTGACCATTTTATATTCTACTTTACCTTATTTTCTGTAAATATGTTCCCTTTTTTACTTGTTATTTACCTTAAAATTCACTGTGCTAGATGGCAAAAATGATAACACCTTTCTTCCATCCCTGTACTTACACTCTACAATATTACCTTGAAATTCCTTGAATTGAAAGGTGAAGGGTAGGTATATCTCTACTCCTCAGATTTTGACTTGACTGTGTGAATTTGTTTGACCAGTGAGAATTTAGCCAAAGTGACACCAGCAAAGCCTTCCAAAACACTTGATCATTAAGGCTTGCTCTCTTACTCTTGACAACCTTAGGACAATGGCGTTATTAAGCTTGAATTAGCTGCATGCAAGATGAGAGACCTATGGAAAGGCATGTCTCCCTAACCCAAGCATCCCAGCTATTCCATTGAGACCAGTCCCCAGGTGACCCTCCAGCCAACTGCAGTCCGTGAACAAGCCCAGGAGAGAATAGAGACAAACTTTCCAGTCACCCAAAGAAACACGAAGAACAATAATTTCGTTTCATTTTAAATCACTAATTTTTGACATGGTTTTGCACAGCAAAACCCAACTAATACAAATACTTTGCTTTTTGCATGTATCATCATTCAGCATTTTTAAAAACTAAAATCAAGTCAAACTTAAACCTACTTTCTCAAGGAATCAAGGAATTTTGGCTTGACAAAATTGATAAATCCAGAGACAATTATGTTTATATGTAAATTAATCAAGGTTTCAAATGAAACCCATCAGCAGAACATGATTTTTCTCTTTGCTCAACTTTGTACCTTTGTCATATTTTTTTGTTTCCTAAAATCTATTTTGCCCATTTTATTCTTCTCCTCCAAAGAAAGAGAAGAAAATGTATTTTTCAAGAAGAGAAAAATGTATGGGTGGCAAGAAGAGGAGACTGTTTGGCAACATCACCAGGACCTTTGAGAGCACTGCAACGTGAAAGACATTGTTCACTTGAAACACACTGAGAACTCATAGTTAGACACTTTTGTGTGAACTATGGATATTGAACCCAAACACATATACTTGTCATCACATATACCTGGGGCATTTTAATTCAATCATAAGTCATATCGTGGATCCAGGGTAAATAATTTGTATAATCTTTTAAATTAGTTTTGACTTTGATTAATTCTTAAAAATTAAATAAAATTGTAAATACTACCAATTTTTGTGTTTAAAATTGTTCTCTATAGCTTTTTGTTTCTATATATACTCTGAAATGTGTAATTCTTGATTTCACTGCATGCTTTTTAAAAAACATCCATTACAACAAATTTTATTTAGGTCCTTTTTATGGTAAATCCTGCTATATTTATACAGAAAAATAACAACTAGAACTGTTTTTTTTCAATTTTCAGTTGTATAAAAACAAAAACAACATCTATCAGGTGGCCTTTCCTAAACAACTGCTTGCTCCTTATGTATCTAATATTTAGATTTAAGCATCTTGTGAGAGACAACAAAAGTGTTATTTCCTCCAGAAAACATCATTGACCAAGAACCAGATTGAAGAAAATAGTAATATTAAACTAGAAACCTGATTTTATTTAAACCTAAGAGCCAGTATTTCATAGATTCTTTTAAAACATTGAATGAGAAGTCCTACAGTTAGCAAAATATTTATAATACATCTGTAGGCTACTGATAATTTACACACATCAAATTTTCTGTCCAGTATATTTTAGATCAATTGTTTTAAAGCACTATACTATTTTAAACAATTAGAATATTTTAAAATATTAATAATGCTGTAAGAGTTTTAAAGTCTGTGGGACAACTCTTGCCAGACTTTCTCTCTTGCAACGCACCATCAGTCTGGAAAATTGAAAAAAGTCAAGGTTTGCTAAATAACTGCTGCAGACTATAATTCTTCATTAAGTCATGCTTTTGGAGAATATAAACTTTAATATACTTTTTCATGGCATTCTATATTTTACAATAGTTTCTCCCTTCAGTATATACTTCTTTGACAACACTGAGTATATCTGTCACTAATAAGTGGCTTTATGTTTAGAAAAAAAAATCTAAATAAATTCTCCACTTACTCTGCAATGAAGAATTACATCAGAAAACACATTAATAATCACACTAAGCTCATAGCTCTACCAAGTTTATTTTTTCTGAATGTCCAGATGTAATTGAACTGTTGCTTCAGTAGGATTCTATGCTACACACTCTACATATGGACTTAAAAATCAACCTCTTTATTACAAAAGTAGCTTCACTGATAGATAAGGCAAAAATATTGCAATGTACCCCTTTCCATAATACAGTAACAAATATGTCTTGAGTGGTCTATTGCTGCTGCTGCTGCTAAGTCGCTTCAGTCGCGTCCGACTCTTTGCGACCCCATAGACGGCAGCCCACCAGGCTCCCTCGTCCCTGGGATTCTCCAGGCAAGAACACTGGAGTGGGTTGCCATTTCCTTCTCCAATGCATGAAAGTCAAAAGTGAAAGTCAAGTCGCTCAGTCGTGTCCAACTCTTAGCGACCCAATGGACTGCAGCCCACCAGGCTCCTCCATCCATGGGATTTTCCAGGCGAGAGTACTGGAGTGGGGTGCCATTGCCTTCTCCAAGTTTGCAGAAATGTAGAAGTGACATATTTATACATAAAATGCGGTAGAAAAAGCACTCCTAGCATTTTTAAGGGGCTAAAATTGGGTGGCTCCGATTTAAACTCTTGCTTCACTGTGAATTACGATCCCCTTGTCCTCTAGTGGCTCTAGACCTTGAAAGTGGATGTCTGTATTATTATACATTATCCAAGATTCTTCCAAAGAGTGAACTGGAGAAGAAAAATAGTCCATCTTCAGTCCCCAGCAAAGCCCTCATTGACTTAAAAGGAATATATCAAAGTAAAAGAGATTGGTCTATTACTGCTTTAAGCCCCTTACGCTTCACAAAGGGATTTGCTAAATACTTTCATGGGAACTGCAAGTGTACTGCCAAGGGGCTTCAGAAAGCCACTGAACCTTTCAGTGATTGAAATGTACAGTTCTGCTGCGATGAATTAACATAATTGGAGTCAGGACTACATGTTTTTATAGGAGCTGATTATGTGCAGTTCCAATAGTATCATTGCTTTAGCCTGTCTTATCCTTGAGGGCATAAGAAGACTTGGAAATGGGCTTTAAATATGATGGTTTCTCTGCAGGTGAGCAACTCTTTGGTTTGAGGTACATCAGCTGTAATTTGTAAAGTGCAGTTGGTGGCATTTAACATTCTAACTATGTGTAATATTAAGATGTGTTAAGAAGTAATATATTTTGTGCACTATCAGTTCCAACCCATCTGTTTTAAATAATCTACTGGAGAAGCACAGAGCTTTTCTTCATGGTATATTAACCAAATGGATATTAGGGTAATTGAGGCCAGAATCTATATTACTGTAGATACATTTACCTAAAAAAAAAAATTATTGGTAGACATATCAATAAAAAGCTAAATGCCACATGTAGACACATACAAAGTATCTAAATAAATTAAAAAAAATCATTTAAGTTTCATATATAGTAGCTTAATTAATGTCTTCATGGAACTGTTTAGTTCAAAGACCCACATGACACCTAACTCCATTATAATATGGAATTTTTAAATTGATAATTTTAAATTGATATACTTAAGCATGGGCTTGCTTACTACTCTCAAGCAGATAAATAACTATGAAAACAAAACAAAACAAAAATACCCAATTTATTTCCCTCCCTACAAATGCCTAATTAACTGTGTAAAGAAAAATGGTTTTTCAAATATATCCTTTAGTCCAGGAAATAGAAACTTCATTTAATGATCCCACATTTTCCTAGATAGTAAGTGGGCATTAAATAAAAAAATCACTGGATTTCATTTAGAGTAACACTACAATCAATGAGTAGATGAATGCCGAATTATGGAACAGTACAATATAACATCTAAGTAATTTAGATTCATAGAAAAAGAATATGAATTACAGAAAATATATTAAGGCTATTTTTAAAGTAAATGCTGTTAATCAAGTAAAACTCTTTAAAAAGTATCTATTTGAGACTGTGACTCAGTGATTGAGCGAAAGTGGATAAAGAGGAGTTTAACTGAGAGGCAAGCCAGGCCAATTGTTTCCAGACATACATGATTGCTTTTGAAATATTTTCAGATAGTTATAACTGCTTAACAATAATTTTCTTACAAATAATTTGTAGTGCTCACTTTTATGGTAATCATTATCTCTTCTTCCAGACATCCTCTTTCAAACTTCAGTTGATCATAAGCAGCACAATGACAATGAATACAGGAGAAATGTGCACCAAATTCTTATTTTAAATGATCATGGATACTAATGATTACCTATGCACGTATTCCTTTGCCTCATAGACACATTTTATGCTTTGGAATACCTAAAAGTTAACTATAACACAATTGCCTGGATCTAAATATGACTTTTTCAAGTTTCTTGGTAAAAATCCCAGTTGCCCTCTCCCTGGTTAACATACTCCTCCTACTCTCAATCAAGGGAGAGGATAGGGACATTTGGGAACAAACACTTGATCTAGTCTCAGAGAATCATTTTGGTTTTCTTCTTGGAGTTTGGAATGCTGATAGAGAATGAGTAGTAACATGTAAATACCAGTGTTGAGTGTCCATATGATTGATACCATTGTCAGTACCAATGATGGCTAAAACAATGAATGTTTAATTAAAAATTCTGGAAAACAAAAATGAAACACTGTGCCTAAGAAACCAGTTTCCAGAGGGGAAAATCAAACAAATGTATGCAGAGATAAGATGAAAAGACTCACTGCCCCTTAAACAGATGAAAAGACTGCAAATTTATTCTTTTATTGTGAACACAATGTATTTCTTGCAATTCATTCCTTTTTGTCTCCCATATTATAATATATTCATAACCTTAAACTCATTTGAGTGGTATCTATTATTTTATAATAAAAACATCCATGATTATAATTCTGCATTAACAAAGATAATCATATGTAAGTTTATGTTATTTTTGAGTCCTAATAACTTTTCACTACAAACAAAGCTAGTGGAGGTGATGGAATTCCAGTTGAGCTATTTCACATTCTGAAATATGATGCTGTGAAAGTTCTGCATTCAATATGCCAGCAAATTTGGAAAACTCAGCAGTGGGCACAGGACTGGAAAAGGTCAGTTTTCATTCCAATCCCAAAGAAAGGCAATGCCAAAGAATGTTGAAACTACTGCACAATTGCACTCATCTCACACACTAGTAAAGTAATGCTCAAAATTCTCAAAGNCCATTTGTTTATTTTTGCTTTTATTTCCAGTATTCTGGGAGGTGGGTCATAGAGAATCCTGCTGTGATTCAAGACTTATGGCTTCAGAGAAAGTGGAGAAAGTAAAAATGCGATGGTGTTTCCTGGATTAGAAAGGTTTCGATTCTCCATTTCATTTACACTGATTACATCAGACACAGAGACTAAAGTCTGAAAATTGTGGCTGATGTGAGAAAGATAGGAAAAACTCTAAAGGAGAAGTTAGAACCTAATGGAAAGTAAATTTGAGTTGTTTTTTTAAAGCAGTGGAAATCAGTTTTCTTTTTAAGTCTTAGAAAAGCAGAATGATATAAAAATCGTTACAATAGAAAAATATGCATGACCTATGTACCAGTAGCAATATGTCTCACTTCAGTTCAAGAGAAGGTTTTAGTTTTAAGCTTCAGATGTTTAAAAGGAAAACAAAAATCTCCATTTGAATTTTGGAATCAGTATAAAGATTAGCTTTTCAAATAAGTATAGTTTTATATCCTATACCTGGCCTCTTTATGGAAGCTTTCTTCCTTTCTTCCTTTAACTATAAGACTATAGGTTTAGAATCCTGAATTCTTATCCAGAAATGTCATTATAGCTACATATTTGGGCAAGGCCTTATTTCCCTGTGTGTATATGTATGTATATGAATATATATATATGTATATATGAATACATACATGTGAATACATATGCACATACCCTTAAATGATACATTGATAAGTTCTGTTTTTCTCTTTGGCATATTTATTAAAAATGCTGCATCATATTGTGGATGAGTGTTGCGATGGAGATAGAAAAACCCTTAACTAAGGAGGAAACTTTTTTTTCAGATCGCCAATTACTTGAAGTTTTTGTGGAAGGCAGGATAAACTACATAAAATAAGTAAAATTTTGCATTAAGTATAAGAAAATGTAAGAAATCTGTGACTGCACCCATCTTTGGCAGCTTTTGCTGTTGATCTGCACAGATCTTATTATGTTATTCATTTCTCAATTGTTATTCTTCCTTCTCCAACTCCTTGTACCTTCAAAAGCTCTGGTTTTACCAGACACCACACTTTTTTTTTTTTTTTTTAACCACACGTTTTACCATAGACACTGTACACTGAAAATCCTTTGTTATCTTTTTCTGCCTTCTAAATCTTCCTCTCTTCCGTGTACACCCCCCACCAGAACTCAGTACTGAGGCTTTCTTCTCATGCTTCCCCTCACACAGCCATTATGACCCCAATGTAACTTCATTCTCACAATGTGAATGTCACATTCTATGACATAAAATTTTGTTCAGCCAAATGTATTTTGCCTAGTATTTCTCAAACCAGCTTCTGTGGTAGAAGTAGGAGAATGTGTGACTTCGTTCATTGTACCAAAGGTAGAATATTAAACAACCTACTTTCACTGGACTATGCACGCTCATATTTACCCTCTGATTATAAGGAGTAATGGTTAAGAGTGAAGAAGGCAATGGCACCCAACTCCAGTACTCTTGCCTGGAAAATCCCATGGACAGAGGAGCCTGGTAGGCTGTAGTCCATGGGGTCGCTGAGTGTCAGACACGACCGAGCAACTTCACTTTCACTTTTCACTTTCCTGCATTGGAGAAGGAAATGGCAACCCACTCCAGTGTTCTTGCCTGGAGAATCCCAGGGACGGTGGAGCTTGGTGGGCTGCCACCTATGGGGTTGCATAGAGTCGGACACGACTGAAGTGACAGCTGCAGCAATGGTTAAGAGAACAAATTCTAAGGCCATATTGCTTGGTTTAAAATCCTAACTCTTCCATTTATTAGTGAGGTAACATAAGTGTTCTCTGTTAGTACTAGTACTGAATTATTGAAGCAGAGGGAAGTGGAAAAACTCAGTGAAGGAGAGCTGAGTTTAACCCTGGCCCTGATTCTCACTGGTGTGAGCTGGGAAGAATCACTTGCTATCATTGAAAATTTCTTCATAAGAGAATATGGAAAAATATAAGCTTAGCAAGGAAACCAGGGTACATATAAACCTTGCTTTATATTTGGATTGGTGATTACACACATACACACACATGCCACTTAATAAATGGTAGTTACTACTGTCTTCAGTAGGAACTAAGGGTGAAAATTTAAGGGAAGTGGGAGATATAAAGAAAATTGAGTAACAGTACAAAAAATGCAAGGAGGTTAAGAGTTAACATTCATTTAACAAATATTTTCTGTCTGCCTATAAGTTCCTGTCACAAAGCTGAGCATTAGACCATGAACAACATTAGACTTTGTTCTTTACTCTTATTCAGCTCATTCTCTATGTTCTCTAGGAATAGTCTAAAAAATGTAAAATAAAGAGGGTGTGGCCTTTCATTGCTTATAGAAGCAATCTGGAAAAGAGATAAAGGAGAAAAGTATAGTCTTATTAATACAGTTTTTAGATAATCTTAGACAAATCATTAGAACTACTTAGAGGTATAATAAAAAGTAATAAACAAACCTTTTATGGTCAATCATAATATATTACTGATAAGTTTATCGACATATATACTTTTGAAAATAAGTCAGAATATTATTCCAACATGAAGAAAGTGAGTATGTGTGCATCTGAGTACTTGCATGCTTAGTCATGTCCAATTTTTTGTGACTCCATGTCCATGGGATTTTTCTAGGCAAAAATACAAGGGTGGGTTGCCATTTCCTCCTCCAGGGAATCTTCCTGACCCAGGGATGGAACCCGTGTCTCGGTGTCTCCTGCTATGGCCGGCAGATTCTTTACCTCTTGAGCCTTGGGGAAGCCTGAAAGTGGGTATGTTTAACTCTAAAAGCACTTTAACAAAAGCAGTATCTTATGAATAATTTGCATACTTGGAGGCTTTAAGATCAATACTGAAAAAGGGAAAATCAGATGTCAACAAAGGAGAGATGCTAGAGACCTGAGATGCTAGCAAATCCTTGACTGTGAGTCTTCCAGCCCCTGATGATTTATTTCTGAATCAACATTCTCGACTGATTCAGAAAAAGCATTAAAAAAAGAGCCACATGAAGATTATGTTCCTAAACTGGAATATTTCAGGCATGTGTACTGGAACTTTTCACAATATTTCACCATTTCTTTGATTTAATATTCAGAATTGATATAATGATTTCAGAAAACATTTCTTGAATAGAGCTAAGTGTGAAAGATATTTCAAAAGTTGAAAATAAACTGAACTTTGTGATTTTTTGTGAAGTAATGGAGCAAGTTTTTATTTTTATATTCAGGTAAGTATGCTATAGCCTAGGGTGCCTTTGCTTTTCAAACTCAAGAACTTTGTTAACTTCTTTCTAGCTGATTTCTACACAATAGAGCTTTGTTAAAAATTTGTAAACATATTTAAAATCATGTTTGGTTTCTCCTTTTAATTTTAGTATTTGAAAATATTTTTGAAGTACTTCTCTTTTAGCCAGTTTGGAACCACTTAACACCAGAAATTCCGATTAATTGTAGTATTCTAAAAATATATGTGTATAGTTTTGTGTGTGTGTGTGGAGAGAGACAGAGAGATTTCAAAGGAAAAAAATCATAATCACACTGACCAATTTTTCCTAGATAATGAGATATTGAGAGCTAATTTCTTATCTTCTGCTGAATTCTCTTTTTAAGAATTCATGAACAAAAGGGGGCAAAGATTACGTAAAGAGGAAATCTGGTCATACAAGTCAATACATTGAACATGACTGAAGGAATATGCATGAAATAAAGATATAAATTTTTGAGTTAAGGGAATAAATACTATCTTCTCAATACAATACATAGAGATAAAACAGTGAAAGAAAGAGAGGGATGATGGAGTCCTAAACATCTAATTTGAGGATACAGAAAAGAAAAAAAATGGGAACCAACCAGAAAATTGGGAGGAAGTTAACATAGGAATTAAATGCTGAGAAATCTGGAAAACTATGAAATTGACAAATAAATCCAAAGTTTTGTTCTTTAAGATCTATTAAATTGATAAGTTGCTGGCAACTCTAATTGAGAGAGAAAACACATTTATGAAATTTGGAATAAAAGAAATTATAACTAGAATGGGAGCAATTAGAAAATATAAGAATATTATGAATAATTCTATGCTAGTAAATTTACTGGATTATTTTATTAGAAATGCAGCTGAAAAGTATAGTCATTAGAATTCTAATACAACAAAGGAAATTAAAATATAGTGAAATATAATAAAGAGCACCACGCTCAAGATTTTCATAAAAATAAGAACACTTAATAACCTGTAAACAGTGGTTCCTCAGACTTGCTGACTGCTACAATATCAGGTAACCTTGTATAAGCTATTCATTACCTGTATAATATTCTATAAAATATACAGCCTACTTTTTAGAATCTGGAGTAAAACATTAAAAATTATTTTTTGGAAATTTGAAAAGTAGAATATTTAGATTAAGGAAAGATCACATTTACTCAAAGCAAAATATCAATACATCCAATATGAGATTATGCAGCTACATAATTTTCATTAAAGTATTTATATGAAGTTTAATTTTTATATAGTATTGAATTCAATTTATATTGATTCATAAATACTGTCTCCACATAATCAGAAGAAATTTTACAAAAGGATCACTTAAGTAGCAAGGGCTTGAATAAGACTTTCTTGAGTGGTAAAATCAGATCTGAAAAAAATGTTTCACCAAAACCCAATCTTGAATATATTTTGTTTAAAATACAAAACTTAGACTAAGTTTCAAGAGAGAGAAGTACTTAAGGAAGCTCTTGTCCTCTTGTCTATTCAAATCATCATTCACTTGGATAATTATTATTTGGAAATGTGCCTGATTCATTTTCCTCATATGCTAACTGTTCATCGGATGGCATAGCACAGCAATTACTGTCAAGAGAATTACTATTAAAAGAATCATTTCCCCTGTACTTATAGTGTTTTCACTTAAAACAGAAAGAACAAAAGTTGTCATTCTATGCCTGTTATGGAGTGATCTGCCCCTAAAATCCTCACAGCTCCCTCTTGTATTTCTTTCAGGTCTTGCTAATCAAATATCATGTTCTTGTTAAAGATTTTCTTTTATACTTGTGTTAGGCTGCATTTTTGTTTACAATTACCTACTGTCCCAGGAGGATTATACATTCTTGCCCAATTGGCTTCAGGTTTGGTCATGTGACTTGTTTTGTTCAATATGTGAAAAGATAAGTGACACACATATTTTCACAAATAGAAACTTTAAGCGTCTTCACATTGTTACTCTCATCTCACTTCCCTCTGTCTAAATGCCTGTAATATCTTTGTAGAAGCTGCTCTGTCAACCTGGTACCCAGAGCAAGACATGAACAAGAGCCATGCTTGACCTGTGATTCATGTGAAGTGTTAGCAATAATTAAACTGATGTTATAACAAACCTTGAAAATTTGCAGTTTGATTGATATCACATTCTAATATACCCCATTTTCAGGGACACACCACCTCATATGATTTTTTTTTCCATACCATTTTTTTTTTTTGCCCTTCAACATATACATCTATATTTGTTTCTTGTCTGTTATTTTCATCCCTAAAAATATAAGCTTTATGAGGGTAGGGACTTTATTCTTTTCATTGCTGAATCCCAGCACCTAGTTTAGTGACTACAGTAACTATTAGCCAGGTGGAAGACACATGGAAGGAGGAAGGGCATTGCAAGCTAAAGTGGAAATCTCCCCAAAATGGCAGAGGAGAAATACAAGGTGCTGAATTGCATCAACTTTATTTAGCTTTTCCAGTCAGAGGAAGAAAATGAATCAAAGTGAGATGGAACGGAAATTGAAGAACTAGGTTATCTATGATAATTATCTGAAGTTTGAAAATAATTAGGAGAGCAACATCACAAAGTAATTTGTTTGAACAGAGGGAGTTGAAAATAACATAGAGATGTATTAACTGTAATACAGGCATGGAGTGATGGGAAATAAGATAGTAAACGTTAAAGAGAACTATGAAGAATATAGGGATAGCAAATGTAAAGAACAACTACAAGTACAAAATAGCTCTAGCACTAACATAACAGACCCAAGGAAGAGGTTCAGCCCCTTCCCCCAGTTCTCCCATCTTCTATCCAAGCCTGAGACATAGACCTCATTTGAAGGCGTGGTTCTGGTTCATGGCATGGCAGGGAAGTTACTATGGTACCGCACCTGTAGAACTTGCTGGAAATACGTCCTCTAAGATGTGAGAAAGCTGTTGACTTAGCAGTGTCTTACTGAGGCACTCTGCTATAAAAATACCTATGAAAGTATGCCAAGTGAAATTCTGGTTGCTATGCACCACAAGACTGGGTGATGAAGAAGCCAGTTATGCCACCACATCAGAACAATGAAGAAAATTATTTTCTCTTACAACATCTGTCCAACACCCTCTACTGCCAAAGCTTAAAATCATTCCAACTTGAGAAAATAATTAAAGGCCCTGGATAATTTTCACAGATCAGGCAATACAGAATGAATCTGGAGTCAAGAGGCAATAGTTGGTAACTATCGGGTCAGGTGAGAGACTCTGATGATCATTCTAAGAGAATGAAAAAAAGGGGCATAATACCTTTGACAGATATAGAGCAATTAACAAAGCAGATTTAACAGATTTGATAAAAATTGGATGTGGAATTGAAGAGGAAAGAAGAGTAAAGACGCTTGCAGTTCCATCAGGGATTATTGGTTCCCTGAGGTGTGACATTCAAGAAGTAATGATTCCTTGGAGATTCATCAAGAAGAGTGATGGGGATGGGGAAAAAAGGAAGTAAAGTTGTAGACACATTGGATTAAAGATATGTTTTCAATATCTAGATGGAAGTAGACTATGGGTAATTGAATACAAAGACCTGGAGCTCAGGAGAGAGATACAAACACATGCAGATTTTACATTTACTATTTAAAATAATTGCTAAATACCTGATACAGATATCATGAGAGAGTTGCTAGGTAATATAGGATGAGTTGGATTATAAAAACCAAGAGGAAAAAGAATGAAAATAGAAGGCTGCCAAAGACAGGTACCCTAGAGAACATTAGTATTTAATGTCCTCTAGTTCTCCTAGTTTCTGCCAGTTAGGATGCTTAGTACCAAGTATTCTCTTTACAATGTCAGGAATTATACTGCACATGGAGAGTTTATCCCAATTGGGACATTCCATATGTTTTTATATCTTCTTTTTCTGAACTATGGCAAACTATAGCATATGTGCTCCAGTACCTAAGACCAATAGTTACCCACCATGTAGACAATGGACTTTTATAACTTCTCACATAATGACTGGATGATGTGAACCAGCAGGAAGCAACATCATCTTAATAAATCAAGAGAGATATCTGCATAGGGATTTATAGCTCTAGGTCGAATTAACTGGCTCTCCCAGGGTGGGATTTCTTGAGGAACCATTTATAAATAGGTTAGAACATCCCTTGGGGAAGTCAATGGTGTTAGAAAGCCTTTGGACAAGAAGGCCCACTGTCTCCCCTTGTCAGTACCCCTGGTTTGAGCTCTTTCCTTATTACCATCAGGGTAGTCAGAGCCCTGTCAGTAATTATAAAAGCAAAAATTGTAAAGGAAAACAAGAAGAGAGAAACAGAAGAAATATCAAATGAAAATTAATAAGAAAAAAAGATAAAAGTAAAACTGATTTTTCAGAGCAAAATATAATAAAATGTTAAGAAGTAATTTTAAACAAGTAAACATAAGAATAAAATACATAACCAAAGTTAAAAGTTAAGGCAATGAGATTTAATAATCATGATAACAAAAGCAATGCACATTTTACAGTGTGAAAGAAGTGGAAAAAATTTTAAATCCTCAGCAAGGTATTAATATGAACCTATAAAATTAATAACAATTATAAAGTATAAAACTATAGGTCTATAGGTTAGGAAAATTTTAAAAATATATTTTCTAAAATGAAAAAAATGCTAGTTGATGAAATAAATACTAAAGACATAGAGGGAAGTCCAAGGTGAGTTTATGAAGTATATTCAAATAGGAGGCTGACAGGATAAAAATGACTAAATCAAACATAAGTAGGGCAGGGACTGGAATTCTCACTAATGTCTTCCATGTATCTGATTTCTGGTGTATCGGCCACCACCTTGAACTAACTTGGCCTAAGCAATCTGAATAATGGCCTACAGGCCTATGGTCTTGCTACTTCAGCCTTCATTTCAAATCAGAGAAACATGAAGACCCCAGTCACCTATCCAGACATTCAATGCTCTCAGAAACCCCAACAGTCTCAGAAATGGAGAAAGGGGAGATTTACTCATGCATATTATAAGTCATTAGTGCATCCTAAGCATAATCACAGAATTGTACTCTTGGGAAAAAAAAGTGAAAACATAAAGAACGAAAAAAAAAAAAAAAAGAATCCCTGGCAGTTAGTTCTGACATAGCTTATGGTGGAAAATTCCTATCTGTATATTACATACTTATCTCAAAATGACTTAATTAATTTCTAGGTAATTTCCCTATCAACATTGTAAGCAAAGCACTTTAGGCAGTGACCTATGTGCAATTTCAATTATTGACTCATGTTTTTGCCATGATTTAATAAATCACAGGAGTATTTGTGATGTTAGAGTGAAACAAAATGTTTCAACATTACAAAGTTGTAGGTATGTACCTTAATTCTGCTCTAAGCTGCTTATGAGTTTTACCCCCTACTATATCATGTCCCATAGGATTCAATGTGTATGCAAGAGTGGAATGCATCTTGCAGGGCTATACTGAAGATTAAAAATAATACAAATGAACGTCTAGCACAGAGAGCGAATTACATTCATTTTTGTTTTTACACTTAAAGCTACTGAGTTTGCACTGCTCTGAATCAGTATTAATCTTCAGTCATAAACTAACTTGATTACTAACAAGCTTTTGCAAGGCCACAAGCAAGCCAATTAACTTTACCAATTGGTGTCACAAATGAATACTCCTGCTCTTTAGAAATTCCAGTGACTTTCCTTTTGGATTATATTGTAATCACTGTACAACAAAATACATATCTGATCGTTGCAGTTAAAATATGTGTAAGTGAAGTTGCTCAGTCATGTCTGACTCTTTGTGACCCCATGGACTGTAGCCTACCATGCTCCTCCGTCCATGGGATTTTCCAGGCAAGAGTCCTGGAGTGGGTTGCCATATCCTTCTCCAGGGGATCTTCCTGACCCAGGGATTGAACATGGGTCTCCTGCATTGTAGGCAGACACTTTACTATCTGAGCCACCAGGGAAGTCTTAAATAAGTTAAAATAAGTTCTGTGCTAATTCATTTATTCTAGTGCCTTTTGCATTAGTACATTCTTATTCAGTAGCTAGTGCTGTCAAATCAATTGGTCAGATGACTGTTCTTAAAAAGATAAGGGGACATGGCAAGTCAGAACAGGGGCATAGCACACGTGGAACTTAGTTATTTAGCACAATAGGATTTGCCTTTAAGGTAAGAAAAGTTGTTTTAAGTATCATTGATTTTAACTTGGAAAATGTGTCCTATTGATTTTTCCATCCAGACCCTTAACTATGGCTTTTAATACACCATTCTTGTCTATAATGATGGTTCAGATAGGGAAAGGGTAAAACGAGGCTTTAAGAAATACTACCTAAAAGGGCTCCCTACCACACACACATGGTTGTACTTCAAAGTGCTACTTATTTCTATAGTAGGAAATAAGATTCTTAGCTTTTAGAAACCATGTGGCAAGTATAAAAAGTAAGCAACTGAATTTGCTGTTTCCAAATATCTATGCTTTGGGGCAAATAATTCCTAGGTTTCTGCCAGAAATAAAGTTCAATTATTTGGAGGAGCTGGTTGTTTGAATTTCTGTATTTCTTTTAATCATGCTTTGTTTCTCCCAGCTGTCATTAGTTTGTTCTACTTTATTACATTTTGAGACTTGGCATTCAAGCATTTGGAAATGCATTTCTTCAGCCAGTGTAAGAAACAAACAACAACAAAACCGCTGGAATTCTGAAGAACATTGCTTATCATCTGGCATTGCACAGTCAATATTCACTGTGCTTCAAAGAGCCTACTTCTATAGTGTTACCCACAGTAGCCTCTGTAGACAATGCCTACAGTTCCTTTCTCTGTGCACCCTTCCTGCTTTTCTTTCTTACCTCTCTTTCTTTCACTCTCTCCTTTCTTTACTTTCTTTGTTTTCCCTTACTCTGTCCTTCCTTTTTTCCTGTATTTCCTTCCTCTTTTCTGGCTTTCTTCTGTCTTGTTTTCATTCAACTTTAAAAGTGGCAAAGAAATAATTTACATAAAACTTCAATATTTGTGAAAAAAGATTTTCAAGAAATAAAGTTTATTGTTTGAACAGAATAGAATGAAATTGCAAAGACAATTATGTTAACATGATAATAAATATGATTCTTTATTTCAATAGCTTATGATTTTAGCTTTGCACCATGAAACAAGCACGTCTTAAGCAAATCTTAAGTTCTCTGGGAATTTTCAGATTCACTTATCAAAAAGAATATTTTAGTTAAGAGTACTAAAATTATCTTTTCCCAGATATTGATTATTGCCTGAAAGAAAGAAAGGTTACGATAATAAAAAAAAAAAGCATCTAATATCTGGACAAGTTATTAAACTATAGAACATTTAATTTATTATCATTCACAATATTAAAATTTTAACTATGAGGTTTAAGATATTCCTTAAAATATATTCTATAGAAGAAAAATCCCAAGTTTCTGCACTAACATATTAGTTTACTAAGTCGTATCATTTATATAGGCTGTTTTGGATAAAGTCAGACACCTATTACTCAAATATTGTTGGCCATTTAGTCTTCCCTGATGGTTCAGCTGGTAAAGAATCCACCTGCAATGCAGGAGGCCTGTGTTCAATCCCTGGGTTGGGAAGATCCCCTGTAGAAGGGAACAGCTATCCGCTCCAGTATTCTGGCCTGGAGAATTCCATGCATTTTATAGTCATGGGGTCACAAAGAGTTGGACACGCATGAGTGGCTTTCACTTTCACTTCTCAGCCCTCACTGTGTGCTTGATGAACACTGAGATAATGTAAATTACCTGTGGTCAAACAGCCATAATCTACTCCTTTTCCTCCATCAGTCTGGTAGCCCTTTAATTTTTTGTTTTTTTAATTGGATATACTGTCTTTAAGAAGATAGCATACAAAATTGGCTTATTTAAATTAAGAGCTAAGTAGAAGAGTCAGGCAATGAGATCACCTTCCAAGTAGGAGTTGTATATTGACTATGGTAGACAGTGGGAGGCCAGCTTCGGGCGAGGTGACAAAGTTTTAATGGACTTGAAAAGCAATTCTCTGTTCCTCTACAGTTTCATTCTCCATAACTCTAGGGAAAAGGTAAAGCAACTTGAACCTGTTACAGAGAAGTGATTATGTCAATAATGTTATACACGCTTGATTTACCTGTTTCGAATTATGGTGAGGGGAGGGTAAGAGTGTCAAAAAGAGTGATACTCAAGGAACTAATTTTCCCAAAATTAAAGCAAAATTAAAGATTATTAATTATGCAGTCTAAAGTTGAATCTATTTACTCTTGCATATTTATTTAAAAACAAATTATTAGGAGTGAATTCCAAAGGAAGTAGTTCAAAAAGAGTAATAATTCTTTATGTATCTGGTTATTTCCTCTAATCTTCAGCAGTTTTCCCATTCAAAGAAACAAGAACATTTAAAAAGGCATACTATACAAAGTTGCTTATTTTTTTTTTTTTTTTAACCAATGAAACTGTAAAAGTGATGATTAAAACTGTGGATCTTCCAAAAAGCTTGAGGCGAATTTGGATTCAAACATAAAAAAAAAAAAAAAAAAAAACAAACAGACTTTCTTTCTCACATAGTGCACCCACTGTGAGGAGATAGCCCACGTCCAAGAACAAAAGAGAAGCCCCAGCAAGTGGTAGGAGGGGTGAAATTACATTTAGAATCAAACCCCATAACCCTCAAGAAATGCTCAGAGTGCTCAAACAAACCTTGTTTGCACCAGGACCCAGAGACCCCACAAAGCCTGAGGCAGAACTGTGTTTGGGTGTTTCCTGTGGAGGTACAGGTCAGCAGTGGCCTGCTGCAGGGGCAGAGGCTCTGGGTGCAGCAGACCTGGGTATGGCATAAGCCCTCATGGAGGAGGTTGCCATTAATAACACTGCAGAGCCGTGAGAACTTAAACAGGACTGGGAAAAAAACTCTTGGTGGGCACAAACAGACCCTTGTGTGCACGAGGACCCAGGCAAAAGGAGCAGTGAGCCCACAAGAGACTGACCCAGACTTGTCTGAAAGTGTCCAGCAGTCTCCAGCGGAGGCGTGGGTCAGCGGTGGCGTGCTGCAGGGCTAGGAGCACTGAGTATAGCACTGCATGCTTGGGACCCTTTGAAGAAAGTCACCATTATCTTCATTACTTCCACCATAGTTTGGCCCCAGGTAAATAACAGGCAGTGAACACACCCATACCCATTAACAGAAAATTGGATTAAAGATTCACTGAACATGGCCCTGCCCATCAGAACAAGACCCAATTTCCCCCTCAGTCAGTCTCTCCCATAAGGAAGCTTCTATAAGCCTCATACCCTTCTCCATCAGAGGGAAGACAGACTAAAAACCACAATCACAGGAAACTAACCAATCTGATCATACAGATCGCAGCCTTGTCTAACTCAATGAAACAATGAACCATGCCATGTAGAGCCACCCAAATGGACGGGTCATGGTGGAGAGTTTTGACTTCTCCATATGGTCCACTGGAGAAGGGAAAGGCAAACTATGGCAGTATTCTTATCTTGAGAACCCCATGAACAGTATGAAAAGGTAAAAAGATAGGACACTGAAAGATGAACTCCCCAGGTAGGTAGGTGCCCAATATGATACGGGAGATCAGTGAAGAAATAACTCCAGAAAGAATGAAGAGATGGACCCAAAGCAAAAATAATACCCAGCTGTGGATGTGATGGGTGATGGAAGCAAAGACTGAGGTTGTAAAGAGCAACATTGCATAGGAACTAAGGAATGTTAGGTCCATGAATCAAGGCAAATTGGAAGTGATCAACAGGAGATGGCAAGAGTGAACAATGACATTTTAGGAATCAGCGAACTAAAATGGACTGGAATGGGTAAATTTAACTCAGATGACCATTATATCTACTACTGTGGGCAAGAATCCCTTAGAAGAACTGGAGTAGTCATAATAGTCAACAAGCGTCCAAAATGCAGTACTTGGAGGCAATCTCAAAAATGACAGAATGAACTCAGTTCATTTCCAACACAAACTATTCAATATCACAGTAATCCAAGTCTATGCCCCGACCACTAATGCTGAAGAAGCTGAAGTTGAACGGTTCTATGAAGACCTACGAGACCTTCTAGAACTAACACCCAAAAAAGATGTCCTTGTCATTATAGGGGACTGGAATGCAAAATTAGGAAGTCAAGAAACACCTGGAGTAACAGGCAAATTTGGCCTTGGAGTATGGAATGAAGCAGAGCAAAGGCTAATAGTGTTTTGCCAAGAGAACACACTGGTCATAGCAAACACCCTCTTCCAACAACGTAAAAGAAGACTATACATATGGAAATCACCAGATGGTCAATACTGAAATCAGATTGATTATATTCTTTGCATCCAAAGATGGAGAAGTACTATACAGTCAGCAAAAATAAGACCAGAAGCTGACTCTGGCACAGGCCATGAACTCTTTATTGCCAAATTCAGACTTAAATTGAAGAAAGTAGGGAAAAACACTAGACCATATAGGTATGACCTAAGTCAAACCCCTTACAATTATACAGTGGAAGTGAGAAATAGACTTAAGGGACTAGATGTGATAGACAGAATGACTGAAGAAATACGGGTGAAGGTTCGTGTCGTTGTACAGGAGACAGTGATCAAGACCATCCCCAAGAAAAAGAAATGAAAAAAAAGCAAAATGAATGTCTGAGGAGGCCTTACAGACAGCTGAGAAAAGAAGAGGAGCTAAAGGCAAAGGAGAAAAGGAAAGATATACCCATTTGAATGCAGAGTTCCAAAGAATAGCATGGAAAGATAAGAAAGCCTTCTTCAGTGATCAATGCAAAGAGATAGAGGAAAAAAAAAAAAAAATAGAACCAGAAAGACTAGAGATCTCTTCAAGAAAATTAGAGATACCAAAGGAATATTTCATGCAAATATAGTCACAATAAAGGACAGAAATTGTATGGACCCAACAGAAGCAGAAGATATTAAGAAGAGGTGGCAAGAATATACAGAAGAATGATACAAAAAGATCTTCATGACCCAGATAATCACGATGGTGCAATCAACAACCTAGAGCCAGACATCCTGGAATGTGAAGTCAAGTGGGCCTTAGGAAGCATCACTATGAACAAAGCTAGTGGAGGTGATGGAATTCCAGTTGAGCTATTTCAAATCCTCAAAGATCATGCTGTGAACGTGCTGCACTCAATATGCCAGCCAATCTGGAAAACTCAGCAGTGGCCACAGGACTGGAAAAGGTCAGTTTTCATTCCAATCCTTAAGAAAGGTAATGCAAAAGAAAGCTCAAATTACTGCTAAATTGCAGTCATCTCACACGCTAGCAAAATAATGCTCAAAATTCTCCAAGCCAGGCTTCAACAGTATGTGAACCACGAACTTACAGATGTTTAAGTTGGTTTTAGAAAAAGTAGAGGAACCAGAGATCAAATTTCCAACATCCATTGGATCATTGAAAAAGCAAGAGAGTTCCAGGAAAACATCTACTTTTGCTTTATTAACTATACCAAAGCCTTTGCCTGTATGGGTTGCAAAACACTGTGCAAAATTCTTACAGAGATGGGAATACTAGACCACCTGACCTGCCTCTTGAGAAACTTATATGCAGGTCGAGAGGCAACAGTTAGAACTGGACATGGAACAATAGATTGGTTCCAAATAGGAAAAGAAGTACGCCAAGGCTGTATATTGTCACCCTGCTTATTTAACTTACATGCAGAGTACATCATGAGAAACGCTGGGCTGAATGAAGCACAAGCTGGAATCAAGATTGCCAGGAGAAATATCAATAAGCTCAGATATGCAGATGACACCACCCTTATGGCAGAAAGTGAAGAGGAGCTAAAGAGCCTCTTGATGAAAGTGAAAGAGGAGAGTGAAAAGGTTGGCTTAAAGCTCAACATTCAGAAAACTAAGACCATGGCATTTGGACCCACCACTTCTTGGAAGATAGATGGGGAAACAATGAACAGTGGCTGACTTTATTTTTTTGGTCTCCCAAATCACGGCAGATGGTGATTGCAGCCATGAAATTAAAAGACTCCTTGGAAGAAAAATTATGACCAACCTAGACAGCATAATAAAAAGCACAGACATTACTTTGCCAACAAAGGTCCATCTAGTCAAAGCTATAGTTTTTCCAGTGTTCATGTATGGATGTGAGAGTTGGACTATAAAGAATGCTGAGTATCAAAGAATTGATGCTTTTGAATTGTGGTATTGGATAAGACTCTTAATGGTCCCTTGGACTGCAAGGAGATCCAACCAGTCCATCCTAAATTAAATCAGTCCTGAGTATTCATTGGAAGGGCTGATGCTGAAGCTGAAACTCCAATACTTTGGCCACCTGGTGTGAAGAACTGACTCACTGGAAAAGACCCTGATGCTGGGAAAGACTGAGGGCAGGAGAAGAAGGGGATGACAGAGGATGAGATGGCTGGATTGCATCACCAACTCAATGGACATGAGTTTGAGTAAACTCTAGGAGTTGGTGATGGACAAGGAGGCCTGGCATGCTGCAGTCCATGGAGTTGCACAGCGTCGGACACGACTAAGTGACTGAACTGAACTGAACTGCACCTGCTTTTGCTTACAATGTCACAAAGGTAACATGCGTGGAAGAAGATCTCTAAAGCAGACAAGCAGATCATAACCTTCAATTTCGCTCTCTACTGAAGACCTGCACTCTGGCACCAGAAGTGTATCCTCTTGACAGCTCTAAGATCAGCAGTGCCATTTAAATTCGCACACTTAGATATGACATTAACAGTATTTATCCTCAGAAAACCTGGTACCTATAAATGAACCTTTGCTAAATCCTTGGTACTTCAACCACCTAAATCCTTTTCTAAAGCAATCAGTAATCCATTCAACCTTAAAATATTATTGATGTGGCATGCCATATTTACAAAGCATTCTATTTTTTCACAATACCTTTTCCTTAACATCTTCTGGCATTTTATTCCTTGCTCTTTTTTGAAAGAAAATTGAAGGAAAATAGGATCTAACATTACTGAGTATTATTACTTTATTAATCTTCATTTGCTATAGATTCTCTCATCTCCTCTGACATGATTCACCCACAAAATTATTCTTTTATGAAAAGCAACAAGAATTATAACAAGGGACACCTTTGTTTCTCCAGCAGTGTTTTGGTAATTAGAAACATGAAGACAGCTTTGTTCTCTGAGAACACTTCTGAGGAAAATGTTTCAAGTATATTTTTCTGAGCTGTCATGACTTAGTACACCAACCAGTCTTCATGACATGCTCTGAATTAGATATCCCTAAGGAATGAAGCAGCAGTTTTTCACCCAAATTAATGTTTGCCAAACCTTTATCAGTCTAATAAACATTAAACAGATCATATGAGTTTAAAAAAAAAAAACTAGTTCTTAAAATGATATTATCTCCATTCAAATTAATTTTAACAGAGCTGAAGTCCAACATTTCTCCTAGCAGACACAGCTGCCATCAGAATCAACAGTAGCTGGTACTGAATGATCCGTTACCTAGTGGTTAAGAGATGCATTCTAAGCATTTGGGAAGCTTTTGATCATGTTATATGTGGAATTTGATCTATGCTACCACTGGATGTCTATTTCTTATATTTTATTAAACTTCCATAGTACAAAAGAGACCAAGTATAACTATTGAGTAGAGTCTATAAAATGTGCACAGTGGAGATTTTTTATTTTTTGGCCACATACAAAGTAAAATCTTAAGAGGGCAAGTATATGACCTAAGAGCAAAGCTGGATTTAAGAAGTAAGAACAGAATCACTGTGAAATCACAAGAAAGACTTGCAGTAGTAAAGGGAGATGACGGAGCACACACGCCACGCAGCAGACACTCTTGATCTATAGAAACAACACCACAGCCAAGGGAAAACCCAGATCACTGTGTAAACGACTGGGATTTCATTTTGATCCAGCAGGACAACTGGTTAGAACACAAAGACCTAGACTGGAAAATCTTGCAAATCACTAGAATCCATACTCTTTTTGGTGTGCTTATTTTTTCCTTTTTGAATAATCAAGTGAACTGGATCATGGCTTAGTAGAAGGGAAAGAGATTTCAATGTCTAAAGCAGATGTCAGTAGATATTTTCCATAAAGATTCAAATAATAAGTATTCTAGGCTTTATAGGCCTTTCAATTTCTGTTACTACTACTCAAATTTATCCTTGCAGTGTGAATCCAACCATAAGCAATACATAAACAAATGAACATGGCTGTGTGTTAAGCTGCTTCAGTTGTGTCCAACCTTTAGGACCCAATGGACTGGAGCCCGCCCACGGGGCTCCTCTGTTCATGGGTTGTTCAGTGCAAGAATATTGTAATATTGTAACGCCAGGCCCTTCTCCAGAAGATCTTCCTGACCTAGGCCTCAAATCTGCATCTCTTTCATCTCCTGCATTGGCAGGCAGGTTCATTACTACTAGTGCCACCTGGGAAGCCCTAATAAAGCTTTATGGACATAAATTTGAATATTCATATGGTACAAAATGGACACAGGAGCTTCGTGGGCCACAGTTCATGGGGTTGCAAAGAGTCAGACATGACTGAGCAACTAAGCACAGCACAACATATGGTACAAACTATTTTTTTTTTCAACCATTTAAAACCATATAAAAACTTTTTTAGTTCTCAGAATTCACAAAGACAGACATTGGCCAGCTTTGACCTGTGGGCTATAGCTGCTGGCTCATAATCTAGAGAAATATTACAAAAACTATGTTATAAGTGAGCATGTTGGATGCTGGGAATACACAAAACAATAGCATCAGCAACTTGAAATAGTCTCAGTTTTTCTGACACAAGAGCTTGTAACTTAATTTAGTGACAAAAAGGAACTTAAAGNGGCCAGCTTTGACCTGTGGGCTATAGCTGCTGGCTCATAATCTAGAGAAATATTACAAAAACTATGTTATAAGTGAGCATGTTGGATGCTGGGAATACACAAAACAATAGCATCAGCAACTTGAAATAGTCTCAGTTTTTCTGACACAAGAGCTTGTAACTTAATTTAGTGACAAAAAGGAACTTAAAGAGATTTGGCAGCTTGTCCTAGGACATTTTCTATTTGTTTATACTTGCTTCAACTACTATAACTACTATTATAAAACTATCTGAGTGACTAGATGGACATTTTTAAATACTTAGCTATGTCTTATTCTGTGAAATATATATAGATATAATGTAAGTCTAAAAAGTTGAAAAGTGTGTCTTATTATATGGTAGTTATTTGAATTTCAAGCTGTAGTGCCAAGATGAAAGTAGCGTATTTAATTTCAAAGGACATTTAAAATTTTAAGGTAGTATGTGCCATGTTTAAGGGAATGTTTTATAGAAACAGATTGTGTAGACATAAGTCAAAATTTTTCACATTTATTACCATGTGACTTTGAACAGGTTACTTTCCTTAACTTTTGCCTTAGTTTATTCATCTACAAAATGGAGAGATTCCATAGGGTTTTTTTGAGTTCACTTATATAAAAAGCTTAGGAAAAGGACTGACAAAGTAAGCCTTATAAAGTTTGGTTTGCTATCATTGCCAGAAGCACCCTCTCATGTCTAATTTCTTCATTCTCAGAAAGTCCTTTTGTGTAAGCAAATAATAGCCCCCCCGCCCCCTCCGCCCCAAGGCACACACACAAACCGGTGATTTTGGTTGGCATGATAAATTAAGTGATCCAGATAAACTTCCTTTAGGTGAAATTTAACACTTATCTTGATCAGCCATCACTATAACACCAATGCCCTAGCTATATTCTTTATTTCAATATGAATAATAGAACTTTAAAATATAAAAGAATATTTAATCTCTTAGAGGGTATAATAGAGATGAAGTTATATCTTACACTAATAGACAGTTAAATGGCTAGCTTAAGTATATGGGTTTAAGCAAAATCAATTACCTTTAATTACACTGAAAATTTTGCCTGAAAGGACTGGGATAATTTTATTTTATTGACAGGTTACTCTTCCTCTTATTTAAATGACTCAGTATTCTGATAATTATATCTGCATTTCTAATTTTAGCATGAATGAATGAAGTCACTCAGTCATGTCCGACTCTTTGCAGCCCCATGGACTGTAGCCTACCAGGCTTCTCTGTCCATGGGATTTTCCAGGCAAGAATACTAGAGTGGGTTGCCATTTCCTTCTCCAGGGGAATCTTCCTGACCCAGGGATCGAACTCGGGTCTCCTGCATTGCAGGCAGATGCTTTACCCTCTAAGCCACCAGGGAAGTCCAGTTTTTTAATTTTAGCATGATATTTATATTTATTCTACATTAAAATTCATTAAGCAAGTTTATTAATACAAGCAATGGCCCCCTAACTTTCATAGACATGAATTAGTCTTATGGTATGGTATTTCAATGAATAGTGAATAAAACTAGAAGAAAACAACAGAAGAGGAAATACTAGAGATCTCTTCAGGAAAATTGGTGATATCAAGGAAACATTTCAACCAGGACAGAAAACAACAGTGACCTAGTAAATGCTGAAGGAATCAAGAAGAGATGGGAAGACTACATGGAAGAACTGCACAAAAAAGATCTCAATAACTTGTACTACTGTGGCCAGTCACCCAGAGCCAGACATTCTGGACTGTGAAGTCAAGTGGGCCTCAGGAAGCACTGCTATTAATAAAGCTAGTGGATGTGGTGGAATTCCAGTAGAGCTATTCAAAACTCCACAGGATGAGGCCATCAAGCTGTTGCATTCAATATGTCGTCAAATCTGGAAGACCCTGCAGTGGCCACAGGACTGGAAAATTAAATCCTCATCCCAATTCCCAAGAAAGATAGTACTAAGGAATGTTCAAATCATCAGACAATTGCACTCATCTCCCATGCCAGTAAGGTCATACTTTAAATCTTACATGTTAGGCTTTAGCATTATGTGAACCAAGAACTTCTAGATGTCCAAACTGGGCTTAGAAAAGGCAAAGGAATCAGAGATCAAATTGCCAACATTCGCTGGATCACAGAGAAAGCAAGGGAATTCCAGCAAAACATCTACCTCTTGACTACACTAAAGCCTTTGACTGTGTGGATCATAAACTGTGGGAAACTCTTGAAGAGATGGGAATACTAGCCCATCCTATCTGTCTCCTGAGAAACCTGTATGCCAGTCAAAAGACAACAGTTAGAACCCTGTATGGCGCAACTGATTGGCTCAGGACTGAAAAAGGAGTATGGCAGGGCTGTCTGCTGTCACCCTGTCTGTTTAACGTATATGCGGAGCACATCATGAGAAATGCCAGGCTGGATAAGTTAAAGCTGGAATCAAGAGAGGTGGGAGAAACATCAACAGCCTCAGATATGTAGATGATTCCATTCTAATGGCAGCAAGCAGAGAAGAAAAAAGAGCCTCTGAATGAGGGTGAACGAGCAAAGCGAAAGAGCAGGCTTAAAACTGAATATCAGAAAAACTAGGGTCATAGCATCCAGCTCCGTTACTCCATGGAAATTGGAAGGGGAAAAGGTGGAAGTAGTGACATATTTCCTCTTCTCGTGCTCTTCTTTCACTGTGGATGGTGACTGCAGCCATGAAATCAGAGAGTGATTGCTTCTGGGCAGGAAAGCTGTGACAAACCTAGACAGTTTGTTGAAAAGCAAAGACATTACTCTGTCAACAAAGGTCTGCGTAATCAAGGCTATGGTCTCCCCAGTGGTCACATACTGTCCTGATAGCTGGACTGTAAAGAAGACTGAGCACCAAACAATTGATGCCTTCCAACTGTGGTGCTGAAGAAGACTCCTGAAAGTCCCTTGGACAGCAAGGAGATCAAACCAGTCAATCTTAAGGGAAATAAACTGAACACTTATTGGAAGGGCTGATACTGAAACTCCAATATGTTGGTCATCTAATGAGAAANGACTGTAAAGAAGACTGAGCACCAAACAATTGATGCCTTCCAACTGTGGTGCTGAAGAAGACTCCTGAAAGTCCCTTGGACAGCAAGGAGATCAAACCAGTCAATCTTAAGGGAAATAAACTGAACACTTATTGGAAGGGCTGATACTGAAACTCCAATATGTTGGTCATCTAATGAGAAAAGCAGACTCACTGGAAAAGTCCCTGATGCTGGGTAAGACTCAGTGCAGACACTGAACAGGGCATGAGAAGATGAGATGACTGGATGACATAACTGATGCAATGGGTGTGAACTTGGGCAAACTTCAGGAGATGGTGAGGGACAAGAAGGCCTGGCATGCTGCAATCTATAGGGTCGCAAAGAGTTGGACACAGCTTGGTGACTGAACAACATTTATTTCAATAATCGGGTTGTAGTTTTCAGATTAAAATATTTATATATAGTATTTGCCACCAAAGTATAAAACATTTTATCGTCTTGTACCATTTTAAAAATAAATTCTAAAATGAATGCTTACATTTTAACATTATACATAACCCAATTTCTGAGATACAACTAATAAAGCAATCACAAAAACAAAACATAGTAAAAATCCAGATAAACCACAAAATGCAAATATATATATACATGGGCCTTGCCAGGTGGTGCGTAGTGGTAAAGAATCCACTGCCAATTCAGGAGAAACAGGTTTGATTTCTGGGTCAGGAAGATCCCCTGGAGGAGGAAATGGAAACCCGCTCCAGTATTTTGCCTGAAAAATCCCATAGACAGAGGAGCCTGGCAGGCTACAATCAATGGGGTCATCAATGGGGTCACAAAGAGTCAGACACGACCGAGCAACTGAGCATACGAACACACACACACACACACACACACACACACACATATATACATATGGTACACACATTCTTTTGTCCAGTTTCCTATATCCTTTTCAGAACAGAAACGGAAACACATTTAACCTACATTTATCTTTTTTTGACCTATTAGGTATCTGTTACTCTTCCTGTCTTTGGGTGATAGAACTTAAAAGATTTAAAAAGAATTTAAAGCTTATGCTGTGTCTTTAAGACTGTGCTGCAAATACAGGTCATAGAATTTACATGCAATGCTTGCATTGCTAGTCCAAGTCTCTTGCCCACTATATAAGAGATGACCTCTATTAAATTACCCTACAGCATAATCTGATGATGACATTTTTGTCTGACATGACTGGGGAATACATAATACTGAATTTTTCAAAAGTGGAAATTGACTTTTGGGTCCCAGAGAAACATTTACTTCAATCATTTTCTTGATAGAAATCTTCTGGAAGACTATTAACACGTCCCTACATTCTTAAAAAGAGGTCACTAAAGGGAATTTGCTCTTATCTTGATCATTTACAGCCTCCATATCAGCTGTCAGCTGTCGTGGTCTGCCATCATCCTACTTGTCTCTAACAGCCTCTGTTCCAATTCCTCTCAATGACTCTGGGTCAGAGAACCAGATGACCAAGGCTTTAAAGGTTATATGTAAAGATCCTAAGTTTCCTAACTATAAAGTAGCTATACCAGACCTGTAGTTTCTCAACACTGACTGCATATTTGAATTACTTGGGGAACCATTAAAAATAAATAAATAAATACTGCTTAGATTCCACAGCAGAGTCTGTTTAATAGATCTGAAATGGAGCTTCCCCATTGGTATTTTCAAAATGCCCCTAAAATGTTATGTTTTGCTCTGTTTTTCAGCCAAGTTTGTGATAGCAGTAGATAATGTATAAAATATTTTTATGTCTGAAACATATTGTTTTCACGGTTATGAGAATCAGTAAATCTCTAAATGAAGGTCTAAACCCTATACTCCATTTAGTTTCTGGCTAAGTAGAATATATCTATGTGTGTGTTGGTGTGTCTGTGTCTGTATGTGTGCATGCTCAGTTGCTCAGTAGGGTCCGACTCTTTGTGACCCCATGAACTGTAGCACACCATGCTCCTCTATCCATGGGATTCTCCAGGCAATAGTACTGGAGTGGGTTGCCATTTCCTCCTCCAGGGGATCTTCCAGACCCAGGGATTGAACCTCAAGCTCCTGCATTGGCAGGCAGGTTCTTTATCACTGAACCACCTGGAAAGCCCATACCTATGTAAACACACAGATATATGTATTTTTTCAAGTCATAATTTGAACCTAGTATACAGTTCTGATTAGTTTGGTGAAGTCTTCCTATTTTCATCAAAACTACTCAGTATTTCCTCTCGAATTTTTAAAATTACCCTCTACATTTCTCCAACTAAATTCTTAGATTTAGGTTGCAAAAACTTAAGCAATGAATGTAGCCGTCTAACACTTTGAAAGTGTCCCCATATATATAATTTTATATCTTTAATAGTACAACAAATTATTTTGACAATAATCTTCCCTTCTTTCCTTGGCAACTTTTTATTTCTATTGCTATGTGTTCCCTATTCACAGATACAGGAAAACAAAACAAAAAACCTTCTATATCAATGGAGTTCATAGGTGAATATGAAAAAAGGCAAGAAGCATGCAGACAGCTGTGATTTATGTGCTAGAGATATTGTAGATTACTGTAACAGTACAGATTGGGTGCAACTAAACCAACCTGGCAAAGATAATGATTCCTAGAGGAAGTTAAGGTTGAATTTAATCTTGAAAACCCCATCCAGGTAAAGAAGGAAAGGGTCAGAGGAAGGACACTATCAGGAGAAAAATATGTGCCACTTTAAAAAGAGTTAGCAGTATAGAATACTCCGGGGGATTTCAAGTATGGGTTAGATATGAATGTTGGGTAGAAAAAAATAGAATAAAATGTAAAAAGTTGAGTCTTAAAGAAGCAGTTAGTTTGGAGCTAGTGTATGGAGGAACCTAAATGTCCTATCAGAGATGTTACATTTTTACTATAATCACAATAGGAGGGCACTGAAGAATCTTAATGTACAATCCAAACACATAAGCAATTCACATTTCATGACAAAACATTCAGACATGATTCTTATTTAACTATATTACCATTTATGAATTTTTACAAAATAATGACACACCCTGGTTGGAGACTAACCATTTGGAAGTCACTGTAATAATCATGAATAATCAATAATCATTTACCGTTTTGGAGAATCTATGTAGATGGATTGCTATTTATAAGCACTGAGGCATGGAACATAGGAGTAAGACTGAAGAGGATGGAAAAGGTAATTTTCATTTCATCTTTTTGATACTGACAATGATATAGTCAATTAAATACATTCCATATGAATATATTGCTTCGCTGGTGGCTCAGATAGTAGAGTCCTCCTGCAACGCAGGAGACCTGGGTTTGATCCTGGGTCAGGAAGATCCCCTAGAGGAAGGCATGGCAACTCACTCCAGTATTCTTGCCTGGAGAATCCCATGGACAGAGGAGCCTAATGGGCTGCAGTCCATGGGGTCGCAAAGAGTCAGGCACAAGCCTCTGTGTCTTTGTATTCTGAAGTGAAACGCTGGCTCAAGAGTTAGTGATTGGAAAATGTGAAGATGTAGAAACCAAGAATAGCTCTTGGGCTGGGAAACCGGTGACAGTTTAGACTATAATCCTGCCACGTAGCAGAATCACCAAACTCCCAGTTCCCTGAAAGATACAAATTCAGGCCTGACACATATTCCTAAGTTATTTTTACAGAAAACAGATGCCACCACCATATGAAAACTGATGACCACAATAACATAGATCCTAGGCTGTATGAAAGAAGAATATTGATGATGCTAGAAGCTTCACCTTGATGCCAAAGCATCCAAGAATTGTCTATGAGCTGATCACACCCTGCTCCTTGAATACTATGAAATGCTACACTACCCCTCCAGGCTGGGTCACACAGTCTTGAGGGCATTAGCCTGTTGTGGTCTCTCTTGCCTGGCAAAGAAATAAAAGCTATTCTTTTCTACTTCACTCAAAGCTCTATCGTCATGTTTCTATTTGGCACTTTGAACACAGGGCTGAGTTTCAGCAACAATACTAAGGACCTGAGCCCAAGAGAGAAAAAGAGCATATGAACATGAAGAAACAAGTCCACAGGGTATTTGAAACTATAGTTTTATAAAGTGAATATAGAGATTGAGATTAGAGGACAGAATTCTCAAAAGCATAAATATTTAATACACAGGCGAAGGGACACAGCTCTGTAAGAGGTGAAGAAGAAATAACTAGAAAGGTAAGAGAAAAACCAAGGGAGACCAATATTAGGGAATCTCCAATAGGATACTGTTTCCAGATTGTGAGTTGTGAGGAATATCAAATGTTGTACAACAGTGGAGAGACTGTTTATATTGACAGAGCAGAGGAGAATAGCCATACTGAAAGTTGAGAAATAAACAGCATGTGAAGTAGTGTATTCTTTTTTCTTAAAAGGAATGTTCTACATGTACTTAGTTACAGGTTTTTCAAGCAATGTTTAATTACATAATTTCTTATTTGAGAAACTATATAAGGCAATGGCACCTCACTCCAGTACTCTTGCCTGGAAAATCCCATGGACAGAGGAGCCTGGTAGGCTGCAGTCCATGAGGTCTCTAAGAGTTGGACACAGCTAAGTGACTTCACTTTAACTTTTCACTTTCATGCATTGGAGAAGGAAATGGCAACCCACTGTAGTGTTCTTGCCTGGAGAATCCCAGGGACGGAGGAGCCTGGTGGGAGGCCATCTATGGGGTCGCACAGAGTTGGACACAACTGAAGCAAATTAGCAGCAGCAGCAGAATAGTCATTATAATGGCCTTCTTGAATTCAATAAAAACAGTTATTTTCTTCTTCCATCAATCTTTGAGATCACTTAACTTCACTTATCTCAAAGAAATTTCAATAAACCTCCTGTTCAGTCACCAATATGCTGCTGGTTATTAGACTGCAAATTCCCACTTTGAGAGTTAACACTATCTACATCTCTCATTTTCTTTGTGAAATTCTAATCAATGTCTATAGAGCTTTTGCACAATGGCTACTCAAGAAAAAAAAACAAAAATCAAAAAAACAAAATTCTTATTAGATTTACTCTTCTGTTTTTTTTTTAAAGAGTCAGGGGTGATGTCGAACTGTCCTGATTCCATTTCATTTGGAACCATTGTTCTAACACTATACATGAAGACAAACTCAAAATGGATTAAAGACCTAAATGTAAGAGCAGAAACTATAAAACTCTTAGAGGAAAACACAGGTTAGGAATATCCCCTGTAGAAGGAAATGGCAACACATTCCACTATTTTTGTCTGGAGAATTCCATGGACAGTGGAGCCTGGTGGACTACTGGGAACAAAAAGTTAATAGGTTTCACATTAACTTAATTTTCTGGTGATTAAATAGCTAATGGGATAGTGGTCAAAAGTAAAAATACTGAAATAGGTGCAATATCAATGAAATTATTAATTGATTCATGTTAACTTCCAATAAATCACTTTTTATGCTTTAGAAAGTATATGACTGGAACTATTAAACATAAGAAAACATTAGCCTTCTACCTAAAGTCTAAATACCGAAGTTCACCATCGTTAAGCTCTTGTATCTCATTCTTCTTTCATTGTATTCTTTTTCTTAGAAACAGAATCCTGTCCCATAGCTTTAAATATTTAATATATGCTGATGACTTTCTAATTTATATCACCAGTTCTGAACTCAACCTGAGTTCCAGATTTGCTTGTACTTCAGCCAACTTGATTATTCTGTCTAAATAATGAAAATCTCAAATATCTAAAACAGAACTCCTGATTTCTACCCCACATAGAATAAATGAAACAAAACAAGCCATTCCTTCCTTTAGCTTATTCATTTCCAGAAATAGTAAGAGTATCCTCACAGATGCTTGGCCAAAAGCATCAGACTCATGCTTTATTCTTCAGCTTCCCTACCCTATGCCCACATAAATGGGTCACTGAGCCTACTGGCCATCATTTCTATCACCATCTGGATAAGGAAATGGCAACCCACTCCAGAAATCCTGCCTAGGAAATCCCATAGACAGAGGAGCCTGGAGGGCTACGGTCCATGGGATCACAAAAGAGTCGGACACGACTTAGCAAACCTGGTTCTGCTGGTGTCATTTACCATCTATCTAATTCAAAAATCCCCAGGCTACCCTGTTTTCTATTCTGCTTTCCTTAACAGCTTTTCTAAGCACTATAGCCAGTATGATCTTTTCTAAAAAAAAAAATATTCGTATCTTCTTACTCAAAAATTCTCCAAAAGCTTCCAAAGATAATTAGCATAAAATCTAAATACTCAGCCTTGACCTGCAACCCTTAACTCTATGGTCTTTTCATGGTTTTTAAATATGCCAAGGTTATTGCTTCTTTGGGCTTTTGAAAGTAAGGTTTCTTTTGTATAGAATACCCTCATCTTATTCAGGAATTTGAAAAACTGTCACTGATTTGGATTGTTCTTCCTTCTTCCTAGTTCTTGCTATCTCTTGCTATACACTGATTCTGAACTTTTATATATAGATAGATAGATATGGTTTTTATTTCTTACCATCTCCTCTATTAAACATATTCTTCATTAAGACAGAGAATCTGATCATATACTATATCTGATCATATAGTATGTTGAAAAGTATTTGACATGTTCTAGGGGATCTATGGAGAAGGAAATGGCAACCCATTCCAATATTCTTGCCTGGAGAATCCCATGGACAAAGGAGCCTGATGGGCTACCGTCCACAGAGTAGCACAGAGTTGGACACAACTGAAGCGACTTAGCAGGCACACATGCAGGGGATTTACAAATATTGTCAGAAGAGTGAATTCACGAAGGCACACTGCATTTGAAAATTGACAGGGAGGCCTGGTGTGCTGTGATTCGTGGGGTTGCCGAGTTGGACACAACTGAGTGACTGAACTGAACTGAATCTACTCTTAATAATATGTTGGTGGTGGGATTACAGTTCTTAAAATTAACAACTGGGAATTGTATAATGCATTGCATTTTATGAAGTATTCTCACAGGTTATCTCATATGATCATCCATAGTTTAAACAGAGTTAAGTGTCCTCATTTTACCAATGAGGAGAAAGGGGCTAAAAAAGGTGTAGAGAAACTTTCCGCAGGATCCACATCTCATCAGTTGTTGGAGCCAGGGAGGAGGAATCCCATACCTGATGGATTGCTTGATGTTATACAACCTCCTAGGCTGAGTTTCAGGAAGGATGTGTCATTGTTTTGTGCTCCTTCCAATACAAAAGATACATTGAGTATAATTCTTAACCATATGGTTAAATAGTTTCCCAGACAAAACTGCATTTTCAAAAAGCAAGTTCTTCAAATAACTTATCCTGTAAGTAAACAAGGACTTAGAGACAAAATAGCAATTAGTTTACCTAATTTTCCTAGTTTAGTGTAGAAGATAAGTTATATTCATTGCTAGGGTATGCTGAAGGCAAATTAATAACTATGCATTTGAGTTAGAATGAGATTGATATTACTGAAGGGGGTAGGAAAACCATTAGGCATAACACGAATTTTAAGAATCTACATTATATTTCATTTCATTTCTTCTTTCAATGGCTATGAATTAAGAACTGTTTGAATCCAAGGCTTCAGGAGGAACAGGAAAAGAAAGCAACTTTATTTGTTATATAGCAGCAAGCCCTGTTTTTCTGGTGTATGATACATCATGCTCATGGGATTGCTTGTGCATTCTGTTTCCAAGATGCTGGTAATTTATTTCAAGACCTTTTTAGCATACTTATTTAAATAAAATTTATGAGAAATGACCTATTTCTTATCAAGAAGAAAATATACACTACTTAGAAGTCCTGTGATATATGTGGTTCTATGTACAGATACTCTATTCTCCATGCAATATTTTAGCATCCTATCTCTTAACATTTAGGTTTCATTAGGAATTTTTCAGTAATGGCCTCTATAATATCCATGTCAGGACTAACAAGATTGCCAGATTTAAAATTATACACTACGTATCAGAAAAGGTGTAAATTATAGTTTGATTTAAAGAAGACAGATCTCTTATGACAATTTCTTTACAGGCTATGATATTTTCAATCTTGTTATATGAGCTTTTCCTTTATGCACAGTATATTTACATTGAAAGCACATATATCGTGCTCTGAGAGTTCAATTAGTTAGATTTTATTTTAATTGTAAATGATAATATCATGTAAACTCACTCATCAACACCTGCAAGCTTACTGAGTACTACATTAGTTGCTAGGAATAAATAGATGAATAATCAATGATCAATTCTGTAATGAAAACTATGTCTGAGTAAGACAAGCAACAATTTTCATATGATACGGTTTTCCATAGCTGCTGAGAATGCAGGTATATTCTGGCTCATTTAATAATTATAGTTTTTGTCATTAATTAACACCTTAGAAATCTGATCTACAAAACTTTATGAAGCTTGCATGATTCAAGCATGAAAGACTGATTCATTCTCAGTTTTAGGAAAGAAAATCAACTTTCTGACCTTTCACAGCTAGAGTTCTAGAACCTGGAGAGTGGAAATTTACTGAAGAAAGGACTTAAAATCCAAGCAATTTTCCCTGCTAGTACTGTTATTCCACCTCACCATCTTCAGAGCATAATCAACATGTATATAGTTCAAAATGGGAGAGTGAAAAATGGTGGAATGATCCAAAATAATCCTCACTAGATTAT
Organism: Neotragus moschatus; assembly: GCA_006410615.1. Lineage (NCBI taxonomy): Eukaryota > Metazoa > Chordata > Mammalia > Artiodactyla > Bovidae > Neotragus > Neotragus moschatus. The sequence goes on from SJYA01000705.1 coordinate 284,691, forward strand.
AAACATCAATTTCAGATTTTTAAATTGAAGTCTGAATATATGTAAAACAGAATGAAAAATCTAACTGAAAATACAGTTCTAGTGGTTAAATTTTATGAGCTGTAAACCCTGGCAATAGATAGGAACAATTTTAAATGGCATAGAATTTTATTTTTATTTTAAATACACTATTTCACTTAATCTTATAAAAATTATTAGTTGAGTCAGAGTAAAGAGGAAAATTATTTAAGAAAAAAAGGTAAGAGACTTACCTCTCTTTATTGACATGATACATTCAATGAGAGAAAGACCTTATTCTTACTTTTCTTTGTGTTTCCAGTGCTTGTAGTCCAATTTAAATATAAATATTTGAGTGATAAAATAATTTCTGAGGTTATAGAGATAATTAATTTACAACAATGAAGTCTTTCTAATGCCAAAGTTCTTAGATAGATAATAGATACCCATCTATCTTAGGCTCCCCTGGTGGCTCGGTCAAGAATTTGCCTGCCAGTGCAGGAGATGCAGGAGACAAGGGTTCAGTTCCTGGTTGAGGAAGATTCCCTGGAGGAGGAAACGGCAACCCACTCCAGTATTCTTTCTTGGAAAACCCCACAGACAGAGGAACCTCACAAGCTTCAGTCTGTCTAGACAGTCGCATCGACTGGGACTCAACTGAGCACACAGACTCTTTTACAGGGTTGTTAATCCCATTCATGAAGGTTCCATCCTTATGATCTACTTATANATAGTTCATCAGGCATTCTATCTATCAAATCTAGTCCCTTAAATCTATTTCTCACTTCCACTGTATAATAAAGGGATTTGATTTTGGTCATATCTGAATGGTCTAATTGGTTTCCCTACTTTCTTCAAATTAAATTTGAATATGGTAATAGGGAGTTCATATCTGAGCCACAGTCAGCTCCTGGTCTTGTTTTTGCTGACTGTGTAGAGCATTTCCATCTGTGGCTGCAAAGAATATAATCAGTCTGATTTTGGTGTTGACCACCTGGTGATGTCCATGTGTAGAGTCTTCTCTTGTGTTCTTGGAAGAGGGTGGTTGCTATGACCAGTGCGTTCTCTTGGCAAAACTCTGTTAGCATTTGCCCTGCTTCATTCCGTACTCCAAGGCCAAATTTGCCTGTTACTCCAGGTGTTTCTTGACTCCCTACTTTTGCATTTCAGTCCCCTGTAATGAAAAGGACACCTTTTTCGGATATTAGTTCTAAAAGGTCTTATAGGTCTTCACAGAACCATTCAATTTTAGCTTCTTCAGTGTTACTGGTTGGAGCATAACTTGTATAAAGTGTTTGAGCATGTAAAAAAATTCTCTCAAGGAAAAAGCAAACCATTCCTAGAAAAGTCAAAATCTTTTATGATAAATAGCTAAACTACTTTTATAATTTTTCTAAATTAAAAACAAAAAAATAACAATAATCAAAGCAACAATTGCCAAATCAATAGCTGAAAGACACATATAAAAGTTAAATTACTGAGAAATACATTTTTTATCTATGGGGCCACTAAAATGTAAGATATACACAGAAACTTCAGGTAAAGAAAAATAAAGCTTTTCACAGACATGTCTTTGTGCCTTAACTTCATACATCTCAAAGAAATTAATGGATAAAACAAAGAAAGTATTTAACTGAGATGAAATGGCATTCTAATCTTATTTGTGCTAGGTAAGATAAAGGAAAAAAAAATGACAAAAGCCTACAGATATGTTCATGTAACAGAGCAGGAACCTATGTAAAGAAAATCTACCCTGAGTATTCACTGGAAGGACTGTTGCTGAAGCTGAAGCTCCAATACTTTGGCCACCTGATGAGAAGAGCTGACTCATTAGAAAAGACCTTGATGCTGAGAATGATTAAGAGCAGGAGAAGGTGGCAAAAGTGGATGAGATGATTGGATGGCATCACTGACTCAATTGACATGAGTGTGAAAAACTCTGGGAGATGGCGAAGTTGCTGCAGTGGTGATGCTGATGGAGTGGCTGCAGTCCATGGAGTGGCGAAGTGTTGGACATGACTCAGTGACTAGTGACTGAACACAAAGGACACTGTGGGGCCTTCCCAGGACAGACCCATCCCTCCATGTCCTCCACTTGCCTCTTTTTGCAGAAAAGCTATAGTCTTCTAGGTCTCCCCTGAGTCACAAAAGTCTGGCTCATGAATTGATCATTCTAAGGATATAAACATGTATTGAGAAAATCAGTAGCTGGGTTTGAAGAGCTTGTAAAAATTTAAAAGGGGAGTGAGCCATGTCAGTCACAGAATCTTTAGCTTCTCTTCGAAGTACCTAGATAACAGTATCTGATAAACATTTCTTGAATTGTTTCACTGATCCTAAAACCTGCATGAAATGGAAGAAGTTAACTATTTGATGATGATGAACACGTTGCCCTCAGACCTACTGAAGCCTGAGGATTGATGTTAACCCCTGTGATACCACCCTGTTACCTTCATCAACCAATCAGAGAACTGTGCACAAGCTGATCATACATCCTGAGACACGCCCCCCTCACACTTCTTTTCAAACTGCTTCCCTGAGACCCAGCAAGTAGTTAGGGCTTTATGAGCATTGGCTGTACCGGACTCTTTGTTGGCTTCCTCACATAAATGCTGCACTTTTCTTCACCACAACCCAGTGCGAGTGGATTGGCTTTACCGAATGTGGACAAGTGGACCCAAGTTTGGTTCGGTAACATTAATATGAAGAGAGTTACACCTGTATTCACAGTGGGTAGAAATAAAAGGGGTGTTTCAATTAAACTAGAAAGTATATGCTGTGCTCAGTCAGGTCAGAGTCTTTGCAACTCCATGGACTGTAGCCTGCCAGGCTCCTCTGTCCATGGACTTTTCCAGGAAACAATACTGGATTGGGTGCCATTTCCTCCTGTAGAGGATCTTCTGGGCCCACGGATCAGACCTACGTCTCCTGAGTCTCCTACATTGGTAGTTAAATTCTATACCACTGAACCACCTGGGAAGCCCAGAAACTATATAACTACAACTTTAATTTGACCTGATTCAATAAATAAAAAAAGATAAAGACTTTCCTTGTTACTGAAAATATTATTCATTCAAATTATTTTTGTTAAAAAAACTAACATTACATAGTGCATTGTATATAATATCTACATAATCCTTATAAAATGATTTGAGAAGTGACACAACTGAGCTTTATAGATATTAGGAAACTTCTTCAACAATATACAAGTTGTTGTTCAGGTGTCATGTCTGATTCTTAGTAACCTCATGGAGTGCAGCATACCAGAGAAAGTAACAAAAGTAAATTTAATAGAAAATCTATGAAGAAATTTAATAAAACTTAAACAAAGTAAGAAACTATCAATACTATAGATCATTCCTGTTGTTTCAGTATTTTAAATAAAGATCAGGCTTTGCTATTGCATTCTTCAGGGTCTTTTATGAATTTTGGCCATGGACAAGATGATTTTAACAGAAAAAAATCCAAATACTTCAAATAGTTAATTAAGAATGTCAAGCCTCTTCATTACTATATTCTCAAAGTCTAACTTTGTGTTATATTTATTAGTCACAATTATTGGTTTGTAAGCAACAGACTCTAACTGTACCTAATTTAAGATGAAGGATGTAAATATTGCAAAGATATCAAGTGCTCTCAAAATTTATGACACACTTAGAAAAAACAAGTACCAAGGAAGCTCTAGAAGGAAATGTTTGAGATATTGGTTTGGTCAAACCACTTCAAGGTCAGTATAGAAAAAGCAATCTTCCATATCCAACAATGACAATAGTTAAGTTACATTGATTTTTAAGTGGATTCAAGGCTCTGTTATAAGCGCTCCACTTAAGTTACTTCATTTCATTTTTTAGGAAAACTATTAAAAAGTTGTTATTGTTATCCTCCCATTGACTATCTTCTCTGGGTTTTTGGAGAACAAGTATTACCTTGTTGGGAGAAAACACCTTTCCCGACTTATGAGTCAGCCCTCAGTCTGGTTGAACAGCACTAAAAAGATTGGAATGACCCTCTGGTTCCTATTATGTGAGGAAGTACTCACAACACAAAATGGGATGATTGAATACCATTAGAAATGAGTTTTTGTATGATGGATAATAAAATATGTTTATCACACCTAACTTCCAAATTATTCCATAATTTTTGTTAACAAGCATATATAGCAAAAACTAGAGCAAACGTTTCAATAAACTTTATGTATTCATTACTGTACTAGTAAATGCTTATTGTTTGGTTAGTCACTAAGTCATGTTTGACTTTTTTGTGAACCCACAGACTGTAGTATAGCAGGCTCCTCTGTCCACGGAATTTTCTAGGCAAGAATACCAGAGTGGATAGACATTTCCTTCTCCAGGGCATCTTCCAGACCCAGAGACTGAACCCGTGTCTCCTGCATTGGAAGGTGGATTCTTTACCATTTTATTTATTTATTTTTCTTTACCACTTTAAAATACAGATTATAACACTATATAAGAACGGTTAAAACAAAGGCTATAAAGTATCTAAGTTTTGTGCTGGGCATTTGAGCTATTTCCTTCAGTTCTAACAATCACCCTATGAGACAGATTCTGTTATCCAACATTTGTTGACAAGAACTTGATTGTTGACAGTGAAATCAATTTTCCTTCTTTCAATTTCACACTAATAGAACAGAACTTTGAATCCAGGTAAATAGGATGCTGGGTCTCTATGAAGAAGCATGACACATGATTTCATACTTCTGAGACTTAAATGCTTTCAGGAATAGCAAAATAAACACACCTGCTGTGACAATCCTATTAGAGAAGATAATATGTTTCATCCTTGGTGTTGCCTCATTCACACCGAGCAGCCTCTTGTTTCAGGTGACTTCCTGTGTTATTGCCTGAGGTTCTCACATTGTAAGCAGAATTAGAATTTAAAACCTTTTTTTGTAGAATAGTGCAGGCCTATCCTTCAGACTCATCCAATCATGGGACATGTTTGGGGGCTTGGGAAGAAAATCATTTCCTTTTCCAGAAGTGTCTCTGTTTTTGAAGCATTGATCCTGCCAGCATAAACTTCAAACACTGATGCTCCAGTCTTCTAAGATTCTGTGAACTATATACTCTCTTTGTCTTGTTTAGTTTCTGCTTAAACTAACTAGAGTGGATAGCTTTATTTGCCTCTAAGAAGCTGTATTAGCCAAGTGGCGACACATGATTAAATGCTACAATTTATGATATACATTATTAAGGAAAGTTTCTTGTGGGGTCACTGCTCCTTTCTCCGGGGTCCTGGTGCGAACAAGTTTCCCTTCACCATAGTTTGGCCTCAGGTCAAGCAACAGGAAGGGAAAATTGCCCCACCTATCACCGAAAATTGGATTAAAGATTTACTGAACAGGGCTCTGCCCATCAGAACAAGACCCAGTTTCCCCCTTAGTCAGTTTCTCCCATCAGAAAGCTTCCATAAGCCTCTTATCTTTATCCATCAAAGGGCAGACAGAATGAAAACCACAATCATAGAAAACTAACCAAATTTCTTACATTGGGAACCCCATGAACAGAATGAAAAGGCAAAAAGGTATGACACTGGAAGATGAACTCCCTAGGTTGGCAGGTGCCGAATATGCTACTGGAAATGAGTGCAGAAATGACTCCAGGAAGAATGGAGAGACGGAGCCAAAGCAAAACCAACACCTAGTTGTGGATGTGACGGGTGATGGAAGTAAAGTCCGATGCTATAAAGAGCAATATTGCATAGGAACCTGGAGTGTTAGGTCCATGAACCAAGGCAAATTGGAAGTGGTCAAACAGGAGATGGCAAGAGTGAACATCAACATTTTAGGAATCAGCGAACTAAAACAGACTGGAATGGGTGAATGTAACTCGGATTTCCATTATATCTATTACTGTGGCCAAAAGTCCCTTAGAAGGAATGGAGTAGCCATCATAGTCAACAAAAGAGTCCTCAATTCAGTACCTGGATGCAGTCTCAAAAATGACAGAATGATCTCTGTTTGTTTCCAAGGCAAACCATTCCGTATCACAGTAATCCGAGTCTATGCCCTGATCAGTAATGCTAAAGAATCTGAAGTTGAATGATTTTATGAAAACCTACAAGACTTCCAGAACTAACACCCAAAAAAGATGCCCTCTTCATTATAGGGGACTGGAATGGAAAAGTAGAAAGTCAAGAAATACCTGGAAAAAAAGAAAGAAAGAAAGAAAGAAATACCTGGAGTACAGGCAAATTTGGCCTTGGAGTACAACATTAAACAAGTCAAAGGCTAACAGTATTTTTCCAAAAGAATGCACTGGTCATAGCAAATATTCTCTTAAAACAACACAAGAGAAGACTATACATGGACATCATAAGATGGTCAATACCAAAATCAGATTGATTATATGCTTTGCAGCCAAAGATGGAGAAGTTCTATACAGTCAGCAAAAACAAGACGAGGAGCTGACTGTGGCTCAGATCATGAACTCCTTATTGTCAAATTCAGACTTAATTGAAGAAAGTAGGGAAAAACATTAGACCATTCAGATATGACCTAAATCAGATTCGTTATGATTATACAGTGGAAGTGAGAAATAGATTGAAGGGATTAGATGTGACAGACAGGGTGCCTGAAGAACTATGGACAGAGGTTCATGACATTGTACAGGAGGCAGTGATCAAGATCATCTGCAAAAAAAAGAAATGCAAAAAGGCAAAATGGTTTTCTGAGGAGGCCTTACAAACAGCTGAGAAAAGAAATGGAGCTAAAGTCAAAGGAGAAAATTTGAATGCAGAGTTCCAAAGAAGAGCAAGGAGAGATAAGAAAGAAATCAATGAAAAGAAATAAAGGAAAACAACAGAATAGGAAAGACTAGAGAGCTCTTTAGGAAAATTAGAGATAAAAGGGAATATTTCATGCAAAGATGGGCACAATAAAAGACAGAAATGGTATGGACCTAACAGAAGCAGAAAATATTAAGAAGTCATGTCAAAAATACACAGAAGAACAATAAAAAAAAGTCTTTCACAACCCAGATAATCATGATGATGCGATCACCAACCTAGAGCCAGACATCATGGAATGAGAAGTCAAGCGGGCCTTAGGAAGCATCACTATGAACCAAGCTAGTAGAAGTGATGGAATTCCATTTGAGCTATTTTAAATCCTGAAAGATGATGCTGTAAAAGTGCTGCACTCAATATGCCAGCAAATCTGGAAAACTCAGCAGTGACCACAGGTCTAGAAAAGGTCAGTTTTCATTTCAATCCTAAAGAAAGGCAATGCCAAAAAAATGATAAAACTATTGCACAATTGCACTCATCTCACACTCTAGCAAAGCAACGCTCAAAATTCTCAAAGCTAGGCTTCAATAGTACATGAACTGTGATGTTCAAGCTGGTATTAGAAAAGGCAGAGGAACCAGAGATCAAATTGCCAACATCCTTTGGAGCACCATAAAAGCAAGAGTTCCAGAATAACATCTGCTTTTGCTTTACTGACTATGCCAAACCATTTGCCTGTGTGGGTCACAACAAACTGTTGAAAACACTTAAAGAGATGGGAATACCAGACCACCTGACCTGCCTCTTGAGAAATCTGTATGCAGGTCAAGAAGCAATAGTTATAACTGGACATGGAACCACAGACTGGTTCCAAATAGGAAAAGGAGTATGTCAAGGCTGTATATTGTCACCCTGCTTATGTAACTTATATGCAGAGTACATCATGAGAAACGCTGGACTGGAAGAAACACAAGCTGGAATCCAGATTGCTGGGAGAAATATCAATAACCTCAGATATGCAGATGATACCACCCTTATGGCAGAAAGTGAAGAAGAACTAAAGAGCCTCATGATGAAAGTGAAAGATGAGAGTGAAAAAGTTGGCTTAAAGCTCAACATTCAGAAAACTAAAATCATGGCATCTGGACCCATCACTTCTTGGAAAATAGATGGGGAAACAATGGAAACATTAGCTGATTTTATTTTTTTGGTCTCCAAAATCACTGTAGATGGTGATGGCAGCCATGAAAGTAAAAGATACTTGCTCCTTGGAAGAAAAACTATTACCAACTTAGACAGCATATTAAAAAGCAGAGACATTACTCGACCAACAAAGGTCTATCTAATCAAAGCTATTGCTTTTCTAATAATCATGTTTGGATGTGAGAGTTGGACTCTAAGGAAATCTGAGCACCGAAGAATTGATGCTTTTGAACTGTGGTGTTGGAGAAGACTCTGGAGATTCCCTTGGACTTCAAGGAGATCCAACCTGTCTATCCTAAAGGAAATCAGTCCTGAGTATTCATTGGAATGACTGATGCTGAAGAAGAAATCCAATACTTTGGCCACCAGATGCAAAGAACCGAGTCACTGGAATAGTGACTTGGGAAAGATTGACATTGGGAGGAGAAGGGGACAACAGAGGATGAGATGGTTGGATGGCATCATTAATGCGATGGACTAAGTTTGAGTAGTCTCTGGGGTTTGGTGATGGACAGGGAAGAATAGTGTGCTACAGTCCGTGGGGTTGCAAAGAGTTGTACACCACTGAACAACTGAACTAAACTGATTAAATAATGTTATACCTTAAGTGAGGGAGTTTTCACAAGGGAATTGGAAATCTATTGGACTACTGGGAGATGGATAGGCTTTTACAGATTGAGTTTTGGAGAGTTTTCTATATGGAACCATTCAGCACATAAGAAAATTAACATTATTTTATGCTGTTTCTAATAAAATATATATTTTCCATTTATAATATATTCTATAGCAGCTAGGGAAATAAATCAAGCACCTCAATATGTCTCCTGTTTCAGGGACTGGCACATTTATTTCCCAAAGTTGAAACACACTGGAATCTCCATATGATAAGTGAGAAGAGCAAAAGCACCAGACTATATTGTTCTTTTGAAGTCTCTATTTGACAGAAATGTCCTTTGCTCATTATATTTTATATTTTCAGAACATACGTGTATTGGTTGTAATAAATATGTGTTGCACTTTTATATCTACAGGCAGATAAGCTAAGAAAAATTTTGATCTTTATGAACCATAAGAGAAGGTTATTTTATCACAGCTATAGTAGATTTATGATTATTTACATTATGAACATTTTTAAGAGTTATTCATAATTACAGATACTGGATCTTAAAGGGACTTTGAGTGTTTTATAGATCCACTTATAAATACTTTCAAAGAGACAAGTATGTATGTATATGCATACATCATCAGAGAAGTAAATTTTAGAACCACACTTTACCTATTTCTGTATTAATATTCTCATTTGGTATAAAGTTCTCACACATATGCATACAAAATCCTAATTCTGTAAGTTGAGTCCACTTTCTTTTTTTCTGATATTAGTGATAATTGAGAATTATTAATCTCTGACCTATGTAAAACTTTCCTTCAAATAAAAGTTATGGTTATGACATTACTGCTTTTTAAAGAATGTTAGACACTGAGTTGTATCCAGCTCCTTGGTATCCCATGGACTGTAGCCTGCCAGGCTCCTCTGTCCATGGAATTCTCCAGGCAAGAACACTGGGGTGGGTTGCCATTCCCTTCTCCAGGGGATCTTCCTGACCCAGGGATTGAACCCAGGTCTCCCGCATTGCAGGCAAATACTCCAACTTACAACTGAAAGAGCAAAAAGGCATAAGAGTAGCCAAAATATGTATTAAAAACATTCAGCTTCATTAATTGTCTATATAGCAAATTAAATTAAAAATAAGTTGCTGCTTTTTACAATCAAATTGGATACCTGTGATTGGATTCCCTTTCCCTTTGCTGATAAAGTTGTGGTAAATAACCGTCAACATCTAATGTGGGTAATAAGACATTACATAATCTTTCTAGAAAGCAATGTCTCAAAACATATTTGTAATCACTGTCTCCTTGGCTCCACTTCTATCTACAACATTCTGTCTTAAATCAATTTCCTTAAACTGTTTTAATGTTCTTCTGCCTTAAATCAGAAGTCAAACCTGAGAATAAATTTAGGAATTTTTTGACTTCTAAAGGAAAAAAATGAAGCAGACAGGGAAAGATGAAAGAGTCAAAAAAGGATGGGCATGTGACTTAAGAAGTTGAAACAGGGTCACACACTTAGGACACCATCCTTAATCTGTGGTTCTGCTGTTGCTGTCTTGAAATTCTTAATAATATTTTAGCTAGGAGCCCCACATTTTCATTTTGCACTGGGCCACTCAGATTGTTCACTGGGCCCTGGCACAGTTATAAATATACCAAATTTTCAAAACTATTCATGTTTGCATAATTTGAGATATTAGTGATTTTAAACCTGAAAATTTTAATTTAAATAGCTAAGTTTGTGAGGTGAAATCCTATCCAATTTATATTTTTTCCTCCTCCTATGTTTTGTTCCAAATTAATAGGTATCTTCTACAACTGGACAAACATTTGAATCACTGAAATGACAATAAGCAATAACCATGTTTTCACAAGTATAACAGTTCTGTGACCATCTATACACAAAATTTTGAATTCACCTTTGTTCTTATAGTTGATCCTTTGAACCCCCTTGTTCAAGCATCAACTGTATTTCTAAATTCTGTGCTGGACCTGCTTTGGGACCCTTCCCATAGTCTCTTATTCAGGCTAATAGTCTCATCTCCCAGTTATTAAAAGTATTGAGGCTAATGTTCAAGGTTAATCTACCCCAACACTTGTGCCAACTGGTAGGGGGCAATACTGTGGCAAGATCTAGGAACAGATGTTAAAATGTGTCCAACACACATTTTAAGAATTCAAGATTGAATACTCAGGAATTAAGAGGAGAGGCAGGCCTCTGGACTGAGGAATCCAGGCATTTCCTTCATTAGTGTTTTGATATGGTGATAAGTACCCTCTTCCTCCTTGTGAACCATACGGTAAAAGTGATTGTTTACAACTCTCTCTCTCTTTAATATGGATCGCCTATGTTTTGTAAGTCTGGAACTTTAATCTTTAACTTTGCTGGGAATAACTACCTTGTAAGACAGTATATATGCCCACACCATGTTGATTAAAACACCTTTGCTCCATCAGAGCTCTAGTCCCTGTGTCTTCCCCCTCCCTCTCCTCCTCCCCCTCTCTCCATTTCTTTTTCAGGCTGATCCCCTGGAGCGCAGAGGCTCTCTGAGTTCACTTTCCTGCCCTGGCTTGTAAGACCCTCTCGAGAAGGCGCCCTGCGCCTTCACCCCATCGAGATAGCACCTGAGGTCTTCGTGAACAGAGCAGGCCTCGTGCAGGGGCTCTATTGGCTTTCTGCGTGAACCAAGGAATATCAGCCTCTTTCTCTCCTTTCCTTTCTTATCGTTAACTCCGGACCACCAGGTTGCAGTCCATTAAAGGACTTCAACACTTTACCCATTTATAAAATTAAAATAAAATAATTAAAAAAAAAAAACTATTTCAGATTTTAGTTGGAAAAAAAATGTTTGGGGAATTAAAGAACTTAAAATGCATTATATATTGAAAAGATATCCAATGTTTTTTTTAAAGTTTAAACATTTTAAATTGCGTAAATATAAAATTTATTCTTTTTCATCTAATAACAATAAAATATAATATCTCAATTCAAGAAAAAATAAAATGATGATATAGGAAAAACATTTTCCAAAATTAAAATGTTTACCAGTTCCTGATCCATGAAAAAAAAAACAATCAATATTTGACCACAATAAATTTAAAAACTTCTTCATAGTATACATGTCCAAAGGAAAATCTCACTAGAGTTTAGTGTATTCAGTGCGTTAGGCTGCATATTATCACCACAGAATAAGTGAGTCATTTGAAGGATGCAGTTATATCCAACATTTCATGAGTTAATATTTCAGTTGATGAAGCTATTTGAGTCACTTGATGTCACTGTGACTCACGGCAAAGTCATTATTTTTGACAACTGGAATTTCCTTCAGCATTAATCACTAAAATTGGATATAGAACAAAGTGTTCTTTTTTTTTTTTTTTCAGATTTTCTTCTTTTAGCCACAACATAAACAAGATTAACTTTGAAAGAAATGGGAATAGAGTATACTTGCTCTTCTGTTCAGGTATCCAGAAGGAAAAACCCCCTTGAGTTTTCACATGAAAGGTGGCTGTCAGTTGTAGACACTATTTGCCTACCTTGATGTCCTTCTCTAATAGAGTCTATATGTTTCCACAACCCAATACATATTGATCTATAGCCGTTACATCAAAAAAATGAAAAGGCATCCTCTCACCATAAGAGTAATAAAGAGTACTGATAAAATTGCTTGGTGGAAAGACATTTTGTTAAAAGGTTAGCAGTACAACACTTTAGTCTGTAAGTAATCGCCTACTATTTACTCTGAAAATCTCTGTAGAACAAGTTTTCATTTGATTTAATTACTGTGAAATGTTCCACTCAAATACACAAGGCTACAAAGCACACACACATGACATGTATGGTATGATATTTGGCAGTTCTGCTTCTGGTGAAAAAAAGAATATTGCCGTTAACCAATGGCTTCTTTGTACAATAGATGGTTTACATGCTGTTTTGTTTTGTTTTTAAGGCTACAGTTAATACAAAGGTACCTCTGACACTGTACAAATCCCATTGTGAACATCGTTGATTTTGCTGAATTGGTTCATTTTTCCCCTTTCAAATGACAATATGATCCCAGCATCTGTCAAACATTTTAACCAACAAGTATTATGTTGACCCTATCCTCTAAGGATACACTATCTTACTCTGAAAATTTTAATTCATATTCTTGGGTTATTATATGATAAAATGCATTTGTTATAGCCAAAGGCTTTTAAGGGGGTTTAGTACAGTTCAGTCTCTCAGTCGTGTCCAACTCTTTGCGACCCCATGAATCGCAGCACGCCAGGCCTCGCTGTCCATCACCAACTCCCAGAGTTCCCTCAGACTCACGGCCATCGAGTCAGTGATGCCGTCCAGCAATCTCATCCTCTGCCATCCCTTTCTCCTCCTGCCCTCAATCCCTCCCAGCATCAGAGTCTTTTCCAGTGAGTCAAGTCTTCACATGAGGTGATCAAAGTACTGGAGTTTCAGCTTCAGCATCAGTCCTTCCAAAGAAATCCCAGGGCTGATTTATAAGAGGGTAACATCTCTTAAATATATTAGTATTTATGGTGTACCTCCACTATAAAGGGATGCCTGTATACAAAACAAAGCTTGTATACACACAAGCTTTTGTGTGTGTGTGTGTGTGTGTGTATATATATATATATATATATAAGAGAGAGAAATCTATATATCTATATAATTTATATGTGTATATACATATATATATATGTCAATTTGGAAGATTCTAGCTTTAGAAAAAGATAGTTTTATCAAAATGATGAAAGCATGCAATGAATAATTCTCTACATGTTAGCTATTGAGAGGGCATATATATAATACAAGAAAAGTCACCATAAGATTTGTCAAAAAGGCATCACCACCTCAATGGCCATGAGACTAAGCAAACTCCAGGAGACAGTGAGGAACAAAGAAGCCTGGCATGCTGCAGTCCATTGCGTTGCAAAGAGTCAGACACGACTTAGTGATGAAATAACAATATCAAAAGAGATTTAATGGAAAAAAATGCTTAATATAAGCAATAACATTAGAATGTTGGTATCAACTGATTTGATCAAAGGAGAATGAAATAGCAGGAAATTGAAGCCTGGAAAATATACACAAATAGAAGAAGAGAAAAGATAATTTAGTCAGAGAGAACACCTAGGCAAATATGCCATATAGTTCTCATTCAGTCAATCATCCAGTTTATCAATCATGTGTTTGTTCATTTATTTCATCATTTATTGACTGATTTATCAAGATATTGAGCCCTACTTTGTCAAAAGCACTGTGCTCTACTAATATCTATGACAAGAGCTGAGAATGAAATATAAGCCAAACAGAAATAAATAAAAACAAGGATTTAAAAAAATATTTTGCATACAAAATAGTCTTAGTTACTGTAGAAACAGGCTATGGAAGATACATGTAGTGAGTGCACATAGTGAGTAGGTTGCACTGTATCTGTGAGTCATTATAACATTATAGAAATTACATACTCAGAACAACAGAACTAAATTTCTATTAAAAAATAAACCTGATAGACATCTACTGGACAGAGAAATAAAAATATTCCAGAGATAGACAAGTTGGGGAATGAAGTGTCTTGTTCCTTCGTGATTTTTTGTTTGTTTTCCATAGCACAGGTTAGTATTTCATTATTTTTATTTTCATGGCTTTTCTGTTTCTATTAGAGGGGTTATACCTTGGGAACAAATGCTCCAATGTTCTCAGTGTTGTCTGCAGTGTCTACCTCTGTATATGATACATTAAATCCTCACCATGCGTGCATGCTAAGTCACTTCAGTTGTGTCCAGTTCTTTGCGACCCTATCAACTACAGCCCACCAGGCTCCTCTGACCATGGAGTTCTCCAGACAAGAGTACTGAAGTGGGTCACCATGCCCTCCTCCAGGGGATCTTCCGGACCCAGGAATCAAACTCTCATCTCCTGCATTTCTTGAACTGGCAGGTAGGTTCTTTACCACTAATGCCACCTGGGAAACCCAAATCCTCACTAAATAAATAGAAAAGAGGATGAATGGAAAGAGTTAGAGAAGGAGGCAGAAAGGAAAGAAGAATAGAGAGAGAGAAGAAAGGAAAGAAAAATCAAAAGGTACTATTTCAGCATCTATTAAAATACTCTAGATACGTTATGAGTTGAATAAGATAGCTACAGTCAAAAGTGAATTAAAAAGTACCAGTATTTTTTCCTATCATCTGACATATTTGACAAATAATCCATGAAGTTTTAAGTTTTCATAAGTCACATGAAAATTTATTTCACTATATTAGAGTCAAACCTTAAATAATTATATATAATAATTTATAAATTGTTCCTTTACTTGAAAAACTATAATAATGTTAATAATAATAACATTTAAATTGATTTGGAGATGTTCATTCATACACAAAGCCTTTTTAAAGAGTTAATGTTGTTTCTCTTTGGGGTATGTGCGAACACGAAAGCACTGGAAAAATAAATGAATATCACAGAATCATAAAATTGCAGATCCAGGTTTCATTCTCAAATTTACCACATTTCAAAACATAGGCTTTTACTTATTACTCCTCTGTTCATTTATTTTGAATAAATGATAAGAAATCATTTTGATAAACAGTATGCCATCTAATTCTGCTTTTAAATAGTAACTGTGCTTCATGAATTTACGCTACCTAATATTACCTTTTTGATTCCTCTTATTGGTGTACATTAATCTTTGAAAGCAAATGTGACAAAACGTAAATTATCTCATCTCATTTAGCATCTTGCCCTTGCAAGAAAGAGAGCAACGTTAAAATGAAAATCAGTTACAGGAGGGCTAATGTACTGGCATGCCAGATCTCTCCAGCTTTACCATTCCTTACTTCCTGAAAAATGAAAGAGGTAAACCTATCTACAAGTTATAAATAGTTTACAAATCAATTTATATGTCATTGCACCATGTAAAGTTTGTAAAAAGGAGAAAATTGATTTAATCTCTTTGAATGCTCTATGCAAAGAATGTCCTATTCCTCTGATAAGTGGTAACTGTCACCTGATAATAGACACATGCCTTATAATAGTGACATGCCAATTACCAAGAAAAAGATAACACCTTGTATATTTGAAAGTTCAGTCCATTACATGATCAGGCACTAGCTTACTTAGACTTCTAGTGGAAATAATACTACGGTGTATTGGGAGCGTAGGGGAATTTCTTGCCCATTAAACAGGTAGGTAATACTTCTCACCACCTAGCATTGTAGACTACACACCCTGCTGTTTTCATTGTTCTGCTGATAGATTTTCACTGTCCAAGTGTAAAAATGAATTTGCGCTAATTTCCCCACATTCAGGACAATCAGCATTTGAAACAGAACTGTTAGGAGACAATGGGACCATTAAGGGCTTCCCAGGTGGCTCAGTAGTAAAGAATCCCCCTGTCAATGCAGGAGATACAAGAGATGTGGGTTGGATCCTGGGTTGGGAAGATCCCCTGGAAAAGGAAATGGCAACCCGCCCCAGTATCCTTGTCTGGAAAATTCCATGGACGGAGGAGCCTGCTGGGCTACAGTCCTTTGGGCCACAAAGAGCCAGACATGACTGAGCATAGCACAACGGCTATTAGGTGCAAGATGGCAACAAAATCAGTTCATTCACTCTCTTTTTGGCCAACCAACCTTCTCTGGACAACTAAACAATTAGAAAAAAGGTAAACTATTAATTATAATCATCCCAACAACTGTAATTCAGAAAGAAATGTTTGAAATAAATCTAATAATTTACAACAAACTATACAGAGCCCCTTAGGTGGCTTATGTAAGTACATGGATTCAATTAAAGTAAAAAATCAGAACTATGTTAGTAGTTTAAAATACTCATACTATAGGAGAAAACAAGAATTCTCACTAAAACCTAATGTCTCCTCACTCCAAATCCTCTGTTTTTTTTTTTTTTTCATGAATAAATATTCTGATAGTGTTTACTTTGAATTGTTAGTTGCCATGCAATTAGTGGCACCAGAATTTAAAGAGGTACATTGCCCTGTCAGAAACCCACAACACAGCTCATTAGTATCAATTAGCAATTGTTTCTTGGTAAGTATTTTTAAAAGCTCAAATGTTAAATCGTGGAGTTATCTGGGGGATAAAACTCATCTCTTGACTAGCTGTCAGTTTCTAAAATTATTTGTTTTTACTGAAACGATAGAAAATAGCATGAAAAATCAGCTGAAGCATGAAAGAAGAGATAAAATATTGCCAGAAGCAAGTAAAACAATTAGTCAAGGTAACCATCAATAATCACATACCTTAATTGAACTCTAATTCCATGTATTTACAAAAGTATGTATAGCATGAACATTTGATAATTTTGCAAACAGAACATTTATTTCTAGAATATGCTTGTTTCAAAACTGTCTTTATGGTTATTATTAGAGGACTTGATATAAATTCTTTGCCATTTAAGCTAAAATGTTTCATACTCTTTTCTAGGATTTCTTTTTTTCCTACCATTCTCCATTCTTTCCTGACATTTATGTAATCCGTGATTCTTAAGTAAGATTTTGTCTGTCCTGGAAATGTCTGGAGACACTTAGAGTAGTCACAATTTGGGAGATTATATGCCATTGGCATCTAATGAAAACAGGGCAGGATGCTGCTAAACATTTGATACAACACATAAAAACCCCTCATAACAAAAATTATTGGACCCCAAATGTCCATAGCGCTGCTATCAGGGATCTTGACCTAAACCACAGTCATAAAGTAAAGTCTATAAATAGTTTATTTTTCATGTATTTTTCTAAAGAAAAAAAAAACTCTAGATTGTTGTTGTTGTTCTGATTATCTATTACTGTGTTAATAGCCCCAAATAGTGGCTGGAACCAACAGCATCGTTTATTTTATTCATGAATCCGGCACTCCACTGGGTTTAGCTAGTCAGTTCTTCCCCTGACTTGGGTCTCCCATGCAGTAGTGGAACAGTGTCTCATTTCAGGCATGGGGTTATCTTGATGACTTCAACACTTGAGTAGCTGGTACAGAGCTCCTGTTGCTGCTGCTGCTAAGTCACTTCAGTCATGTCCGACTCTGTGTGACCCCAGAGACAGCAGCTCACCAGGCTCCTCCATCCCTGGGATTCTCCAGGCAAGAACACTGGAGAGGGTTGCCATTTCCTTCTCCAATGCATGAAAGTGAAAAGTGAAAGTGAAGTCGCTCAGTCGTGTCCCACCCTCAGCAACCCCATGGACTGCAGCCTACCAGGCTCCTCCATCCATGGGATTTTCCAGGCAGGAGTACTGGAGTGGGGTGCCATTGCCTGCTCCTGGTACAGAGCTGGAAAGATGCAAACAATGGGTGCCAGAACAGTTGGTGTTGCTGACTAGTCATCACTTCTTCCTATATGTGGTTTGTCTACCTGATATCTCCTTGTAGTGACCTCAAGATAACTGGGGTTTTTTGTTTGTTTGTTTGTTTGTTTTAATATGATGGCTGATGATCTCACAGAGCAAACGTCTCAAGAAAGATTGGCAGAAGCTGCATGCATTTTTATCCAAAGTCACATCGTATTCCTACTACTACATTCTGCTTTACAAGGCAGTCGCAATGTCCTGTCCAGGTTCTAGGAGAGCTGACATAAGCCCCCTCAGTTCTTGAACTGGTGAGTGTCAAAGAACTTGCAGGCACAGTCCACCTCCTTTCCATAAAGTATTTACCTTTTTTTATACGTAAAGTACATCCACTGTCTCTCAGGACCCCCAAATATCTCATATATTATAGCCTCAGACTCTGGCCCAAGTGCAGCATCTTGTATATATAAGATTCAGGCAGAGACGAGGCTCTATGGGTACTGTTCTTTCAGTACTGTTTGTCTGAGTCTGCAGGCCTGTGAACTGAAGAGACAAGCTATCTCCTCACCATACAGCCAACATATACCAGTGGTTCAGCTATGGGATGACTGCTCTATACTCTCTCATTCAAAATATTGGGTATACCATAAAGTTCATGCAGGTTTTTCACAATACAGAAGAACCCAAACAAACTTTTTGGCCAACCAATAAATCAAATGGAAGCCAGTCACTGATTCATAGCATTTCTGAAACCCAGCTCGGTTCCGGTTGCGTTTATTGATAATGGCTTATTCTTATTGCCTAGAAATGTTTTTCCACAATACTTGGATTTACTTTCTGGGTCCTGATTTTGGATTCTGACTTGGCCTCTTTTTTTTTTTTTTTTTTGGAAAGAAATTGTGTTTGCATCTGAACATTTTCTCAGCCTGATTGCAGTCCATAGAAATTCTGGAGTCTAAATCTTATAAATACTGTCTCTGTCTTTTCAGTCTAATCTGGGTAAATTTTCTTTAAAATTATGTGTGGTCATTTGTGTGAATTGATTTATGATTCTTCCAATTAGAGAAAATATACTATCACAAATGTATCTTGGGAAAGGTCATTTCTAACTTAGAATATATTGGCAGACATTACTGAAAAGATTTTAGGTCACAGACAATGACATAATGACTCTGTTTCTATTCATGTCTCAGCTTTGCATTACTCTGTTTCTTTAGAGTAGTAATCAGGGACAAAGGCAGTGACCTGACTTGGATTATTCACATACCCTAAACCAATCTGTCTGAACAACAGCACAGTAAACTTTAATTACATATGAGACCTGAATAATATGTCTCTCATTTCAGTCTTGGAATTATGAAGGGATGCAAGCTGGGCCCTCACCTATTAACAAACATGGAATGAACACAGTTATTTTAGTGGAAGAGATATGGTGTTCATATGAAAAATATGGGTTCACCATATTTCTGTATGTGTTGAGAATAAGCACATTTTGATTCTTGAGAAGAATATGGAGACATATATACTGCATTGAGGTTTACTTCATGTTCCAGGTCTTTATAACAATTTATACATTGATAGCCTTATCACACAGTGTTTACCTATTAATTTATATAACGCTTGACTGAGAAAGTTGGCTTCTGTCATTCTTTGAATTTTGAGAATATCATAAAAAGAATGTTTCAATGTTTATTACTACTTTTTAGAAATCCATAATTAAATACTTAAAATATTATAATCTCTTAAAATTCTCTATAGAATAAAAAAGTAAAATATAATAACTGCAATTAAGTTCCCTGGTAAATATGCAAAAAGTATATAATTCAGTTCCTCATCTCTGAAAGTATTTCTGAAATTGCATGTCTGCTAATTGTGTATGTGAATGTCTTAACTGATTTAGGTAAAGATTAAAAGAGAATATAAAAGGAAGTCAAGATACTTTGGAGTTTTAGGGAACTGAGGCCTCTATTTAAGTATATGTAAGCTTTTCCTTTACCTGGAGATGTACTTGTTCTACAAGGTGCATTGGAGATTTGTAAATTTGACTTTTATAAGATGCTGAAAAAACCAAATCTCAATAAAAATAAATATTCACAGGTTTCATCATACATATGATTTTTGAAAATGTGAAATATTTCTACTATGATCCAAAATACACACTTTGGTATTAATTACAATTTAAAATGGTTAATGGAAAATTAGCACCCCAACTATTCATTATTGTCTTAAAGTCATGAATTCATTATATGTGAAGTGTGAAATGGAACAATTTTTATGACCTCTTTGACACCACCGACCCTTCTCAAATTCTGAAGCCCTATGAAGTTGAATTTTGAAAAAATTACAGACATCCTAATAATATTCTGAAATTAATCTTTATTAATGTTACAAAACTAGGCAAATCTAAAGCTTTAAATTTGTTTCTTTTACTTCCAGAGCTACCATTTGTGGCCTCTGCTTTCTCTGGTCTAATATCTTATGGGGAGTATTTAAGCAGTCATTTTACACATAAATTTTATATATAGATTTATATATGTATATAAAAATTTTAATAATTATTATAATAATGACCCAAACTTTTCTAACTTACATGCAGTAACAATAGTCACAAAATATTTTTGTGACTTCAGAAAGAAAATATCAACATGTGCTCATTTGTAAAAACAGAAATGTCCTTGGTGAAATGTCATTTTAATAACATGAATATAAACAAATTACTTTTAAATTACTGAAAATTTTAAAATAAATGTTGACTCTAAAAGGATCTCTGATAGTCATTAATAAAGATTAATGACATAAAAGTCAAATTTCATGAATCTTGTGACATTATCTAGAACTTTACATTTTGTATACTGTGCAGAGATTGAAACTGAGGAATCTAGAGTATATAATAATTTTTCTTTTTCTCATTTTTTAATGAATAAGAGAGAGTATGTGAAAATTAATCATTACTTACTTGTTTCTTCATTGGTACTTACTAGTTTTCTGAATCTCTGGAAATTACACAATATGGCTATAAATCGCAATGATTTTGAGTTAAATTATATCAGACAAAAGATTCCACGAGAAATCGGATAGGCACAAAGATTAAAATCACCAACTTCCTTCTTATCCAGTATACCCCTGTGCAACAGCCACATCTGTGTCCAAAATATTTTGAACAAATATTATGACTTTCTAATAAGATGGTGAACAATGCCATCTCAACAACTTCCTCTATAAAATTAAAACAGATTCTAGTTGCATCAAATGCATAAAATATCTGTTTTTTCCCCTACATGTTTAGGAATTAACCCTTTATTTTACTTCTATGAAGAAATATGATAGAAATCATCTGAATAGTTAAGGAAACATATAATCATACTCCAAAACTTTCACAGAAGAACGTCAGTATCTAAAGATTACAGATTCCTTCTAATAATACAAGAGAATATATGGTTTTAGTTCATCTCAAATTTTTAAATAATCATAACTGAAACATCATTTATCACTTGACAAAAGACAGTTTGAAATATCTAAAATCTGATATCATCTCATGATATAACTATACTTTAAAAATTATAAACTCAATATATTAAATTAGATCATGAGGAAGTAATATGAAACCATATCAACTTTATTTTCTATAGCAACATTTTCATTAAGATACTAACTTAAGAGAAAACTAAGATAGTATGTCAATTTTCAAGCAGCAGATCAGACAAAGATCCAAAAATATAAAGTACCCATCTGAATAAAATTTCTATGTAGATTTATGTGTGACAGCATGAGTCTGACTAGTATATTTTATGTGCCTGAGTTGCTTCTGGATTCACTGGCAATAAGAAATATGTCTGCCCACATTAAACAAAATACTTGGTTTCTTTTACTAGACAAAGGGAACAAGAACTTAAATATTTTCTCTCATTTTTCCTGTAGATTCTAGCAACACAACCTTGTTAAGAGCTTGACTATAATAAATCGTTAATCCAGGTGTTTGTATATATAAATACAAGTATATGTAAGTATATATATATATATATATATACAGTAAGAAAATTAAGATTGCCTATAATTCAATCTCTTGGAATTGGTCATTGTTAGTATGTGGATCTACACATACACATTATTCTGTTTTCACTGTTTAATGTGTGTAATATATATTGTCAAATCTTATTTAATAACAATTAAATAAAATTTAATAGATGTATAGTAAAGAAACAAATACCACTTTGCATTGGTAGCTTTATCTAATTATTGATGGTTTGAAATTAATTTGAAAATGTAAAAGTAGAGTTAAGAAGGTGTAAAATTCAAAATATAATAGCAAAAATATTCCTAAATCAAACTATTTGAATATTCATGATAGAATATAGCTGTCTTAAAAATGTTTCCCTTTGGAATAAAATCCTAAGTCCTGCATGTGAAAATTATAATGTGAGTTATGGCTTAACACACTTTGAGTCAAAAATATTGAAAGGCTCCACTGCAATCACATCTCCAAATTCACTTTTCTTAATTTCACTTTTCTTGAACCTTTGAGCCCTATTTTTATCTTTCATAGGGTTAAATCCAAGTTGTTAACACTTCAGTAGACTAAGTGCCTAAAATGAAGTCTCAACATACAAAACGCGATTCACAATTTCAGAATAGTACATAGTACTTACCCATCCAAGAAGGATATAACAGAAGCTGAGAAGCTGTCAAAGAGAAAAATGTCAGAAGGATTAATAAATCATATTGCTATAACATGATGATGCGAATTGCAAACAGCTATGTAAAAATAGGTAGCTAGCAGTCAGATGGCTTGGCTTCTTTTAGCCTTGGTAGTAGTACATTTATCTTCTGTTATGCACTGGTAAGTAGCTGGCAAGCTTGGTATATATAAACATTACTGAAAGATGTTATGATTGGCTTGGATCCAGAAAATGTGCTCTAACATTACCACTAGCTATGACAGACCTTAATATCACTGGAAATGATTGAACAGTGCAAAAAAAGACAATAACGGGAAGAAAAATTAAGAGTGCAATTAGGAATAAAATGTCTTTTCAACATTTCATGAGATATGACATAAATCTCATGTCATTTACAACATAAGAATTTTAAAATAATTCAATAAAATCTAAATGTTCATGTGGTACATAAGAAAAAAGTGATTGAGCACATTGCTATGCAGGGGAAAGAAATATCTAAAAAAGGGATTATTGAATAAGATTTTTTACTCTTTTATGGTTCTAATGTTTCTTAGAAATAGAAACTAATCTTCCTAATGTCTTTTCCCTGTTGTATATGAGAGCTGCTATACTGTTATTTTACTGTCAATTATCTGTGACCCTATATTAAAAATGGCACAACAAAACTAAAGAAACAAAAATATAATTTAAAAAAATAATTAACTGTCAATTCCAGGCAATGGAACAGAAGCTTTTGAGAAAGTCAGACATTAACTTAGCTGTGATATATTTCATTTGGCTAGGTAATTTAACAATGATCACAGACTTAGGGCAATTTATTAATCAATAAATTCAATTGAAACAAAACTAGCTATATAAGTAAAATAAAACACAAATAAAATGTGTATAAAGAATGAAATGTTTTTATAAGTACCATATGAGGGATTTTAAAAAATTTTAGTCCATTAATATAATTCTACCTTGTATTGCCTAAATTGATAGCTCTTATTTATTAAACATATATTTTAAACATAGTCAAGAAGAAAATTAAGGTTGCCCATAATCCTATCTCCTGGAGATATGTGGAGATTGTCACATATTAACAATATTTGGCTTTACCTGCATTTGTTCTTTTTCCCATGTTTTATTATAAGAAATCAAAACAAAACTGCACTTACCAAAAATAACATCTATAGACATAAAAATGAATGTTCACTATGAACCCACTTAAGAAAGGGATATTGTTTTCTGTATTTTGTCAGATTTTTCCATGTATATACCAACATATTATAACGTTATTCTCTCATGTTCAAATATATTCATACATATGGCTATAAGTATAAAACACATTATTTTCTAACTCACCTTTTGCCATAACATTGTATCTTAAATATCTTTCAATATCAGTTAAAACACATACAATTATTTAACAATTATACACTTGTAATGAAAGACTAAAAATGATTAATTTATATATGGACTTTTGAAAATAGAATATTTCTGCAATTAACTAGAATTGATGATTATTAAATTACTTTGTATAGCTAAAACAAGACTAAACTGGCTTTGCCAGAAAACAAGGGAAAAGGCCTTAAGAAGAATTTGTCAGGTGTGATTTATAATCACAGATATTATCATTAAGAAAATAATATTGTGTAAGTAAGGAATAGGACTTACTCAGCAGAAGGAAGGTCTAACAGGTTTGATTATGAATAGAATACAGCTGAAAAATGAATATTAGGAGATTAATTCTAAAGTAGATTTTCTTAAACTGATGCTGAATGACATTCACTTGAAAAAGAGATTTTTAATATAATAGGGGCTTCCCTGGTGGCTCAGATGGTAAAGAATCTGCCTGAAATGGGGGGAACCTAGGTTCAGTTCCTGGGTCGGGAAGATCCTCTGGAGAAGGAAATGGCAATCCACTCTAGTATTCTTGCCTAGAAAATTCCATGGACCGAGGAGCCTGGTGAGCTACAGTCGAAGGGGTCACAAAGAGTCGGACATGACTGATCAACTAACACTTTCACTTTCAATTTCATAATAAAGCCCTGAAAACGTGTGATACATCACTTTCATCTATTTAACATTCATGAAATCATTACCTAAAATGTCAGCAGAGACCTGCATTAGTTTTTCCCCCTGTGTTGCTTTTTTTCCCTTTGTAATTTAAAATATTCACTGTATACATACTTCAATAGCTGGATGTTTTATTGTTGGTCCTAATAGCACCTTTAGAAATGATATGCTTTTGCTATTCAACTAAAATTCATAAAAATAAATTACCTCTCCATTTTTTTTAGATTAATCATGAAATAGTCTTTGTTAAATCTCAGATGATTGAAAAATAAATCACATGTGCCTCAAATATTCTTTGAACCACAAGCATTGCAAATTGACATTACAGTGTGGATTTTTCATCTTGACAGCTTATCATAGAAGCCAAGTTGCCCCAGATTTTCTTTCTTTAAAGAAGAACAGGTTAAATCTTGTAAAACATAAAGAATAAAACCTAAGACTTGTTTATTGCTGTAAAGCAGTCAACCCATGGTTCAGATTCTATATGAGATTTTTTTCAATTACAATTGGATAGCTTGAGAATTTGAGCCATTAAAATTAGCAGTAATTTTGCTCTTTTCAAGGACCCAAGATAAAGGAATATTCAAAGAAACTATTGCACTCTGGCATGTTCTAAGTGTGGAAAAACAAATACAACACACACGAGAAGAACCTCATATATAGTCTTTTCAGGGCACAGATACAAAACATATTTTCCAGTACTATTTGATTAACCATGAATGTTTTTGCAAATAAAAATCTCAGTGTTATACTTGTTTTGTAAATACAGTAGTAAAATAAAATGAATCAACTCAAATATATGCTAAAATGCTTAGTTTAAAGAATAGTATCACCTTGCAAATATATACTGTGTTTCCATGACAAAAGTAGGATGAGCATTTATATTTTCCTCTTTGTGCATGTATGCTAAGTTGTTTCAGTCATGTCCAACTCTTTGTGACCCTATGGCTGTAGTATGCAAGGCTCCTCTGTCCATGAGATTCTCCAGGCAAGAATATTGGAGTGGGTTGCCATGCCCTCCTCCAGGGTTCTTCCCAACCCACGAAATGAACACAGGTCTCCCACGTTGGAGGCGGATTCTTTACTGTCTAATCTAATAGTGACCCACTAATCTGAATCAGCATGGTGATGTTAAGTTTTCAACTTTACCCCCTGCAGTTCTCTGACATAAATTCTCTAGCTTAGAAAACTAGCCCTTTCATCATCACTGGGTTTAAAATTTTCTTTTGAAATCTTCAGCACATAAACATTGAATCATCTTCTGTTTTTGAACAACCCATTTCGATCTTTTCCCGTGATTGTTTAATTCATCATTATACAAGTAGAAATT
The DNA here is from genome assembly GCA_006410615.1 of Neotragus moschatus. Classification (NCBI taxonomy): domain Eukaryota; kingdom Metazoa; phylum Chordata; class Mammalia; order Artiodactyla; family Bovidae; genus Neotragus; species Neotragus moschatus. The sequence continues at coordinate 310,610 of SJYA01000705.1, forward strand.
TTCTTTTTCTTTTTTTCATTTTCATTGTAAGCATCCATTCAATTTCTCTAATACAAAATTGCCTTAACTTTCTGGGGACATGTTGCCGCAACAAAAGTAGGATGAGGATTTATATTCTCCTCTGTATGCATGCCAAGTCATTTCACATCAATTCAGTTAAGTCGCTCAGTCATGTCCAACTCTTTGTGACCCTTTGAACCACAGCACGCCAGGACTCCCTGTCCATCACCAACTCCCAGAGTTCACTCAGACTCACGTCTGTCGAGTCAGTGATGCCATCCAGCCACCTCATCCTCGGTCGTCCATTTCTCCTCCTGCCCCCAATCCCTCCCAGCATAAGAGTCTTTCCAAAGTGTCAACTCTTTGCATGAGGTGGCCAAAGTACTTCAGTTTCAGTTTTAGCATCATTGCTTCCAAAGAACACCCAGGACTGATCTCCTATAGAATGGACTGGTTNCCTCATCCTCGGTCGTCCATTTCTCCTCCTGCCCCCAATCCCTCCCAGCATAAGAGTCTTTCCAAAGTGTCAACTCTTTGCATGAGGTGGCCAAAGTACTTCAGTTTCAGTTTTAGCATCATTGCTTCCAAAGAACACCCAGGACTGATCTCCTATAGAATGGACTGGTTGAATCTGCTTGTAGTCCAAGGGACTCTCAAGAGTCTTCTCCAACACCACAGTTCAAAAGCATCAATTCTTCGGTGCTCAGCTTTCTTCACAGTCGAACTCTCACATCCATACATGACCACTGGAAAAACCACAGCCTTGACTAGACGGACCTTTGTTGGCAAGATAATGCCTCTGATTTTGAATATGCTGTATAGGTTGGTCATAACTTTTCTTCCAAGGAGTAAGTGTCTTTTAATTTCATGGCTGCAGTCACCATCTGCAGTGATTTTGGAGCCCAAAATAATAAAGTCTGACACTATTTACACTGTTTCCCCATCTATTTGCCATGAAGTGATGGGACCAGATGCCATGATCTTTGTTTTCTGAATGTTGAGCTTTAAGCCAACTTTTTCACTCTCCTCTTTTACCTTCAACAAGAGGGTCTTTAGTTCCTCTTCATTATCTGCCATAAGGGTGGTGTCATCTGCATATCTGAGGTTATTTCTATTTCTCCCAGCAATCTTGATTCCAGCTTGTGCTTCTTCCAGCCCAGCGTTTCTCATGCTATACATTGCATATAAGTTAAATAAGCAGGGTGACAATAGACAGCCTTGACGTAGTCCTTTTCCTATTTGGAACCAGTCTGTTGTTCCATGTCCAGTTCTAACTGTTGCTTCCTGAACTCCTTATAGGTTTCTCAAGAGGCAGGTCAGGTAGTCTGGTATCCCCATCTCTTTCAGAATTTTCTACAGTTATTGTGATCCACACAGTCAAAGGCTTTGGCATAGTCAATAAAGCAGAAATAGAGGTTTTTCTGGCACTCTCTCACTTTTCCCATGATCCAGCAGATGTTGGCAATTTGATCTCTGGTTCATCTGCCTTTTCTAAAACCAGCTTGGACATCTGGAAGCTCATGGTTCATATATTGCTGAAGCCTGGCTTGGAGAATTTTGAGCATTACTTTATTAGCGTGTGAGATGAGTGCAACTGTACGGGAGTTTGAGCATTCTTTGGCATTGCCTTTCTTTGGGGTTGGAATGAAAACTGACCTTTTCCAGTCCTGTGGTCGCTGCTGAGTTTTCCAAATTTGCTGGCATATTGATTGCAGCACTTTCACAGCATCATCTTTCAGGATTTGAAATAGCTCCACTGGAATTCCATCACCTCCACTAGCTTTGTTTGTAGTGGTGCTTTCTAAGGCCCACTTGACTTCACCTTCCAGGATGTCTGGCTCTAGGTGAGTGATCACATCATCGTGATTATCTTGGTCTTAAAGATCTTTTCTGTACAGTTCTTCTGTGTATTCTTGCCACCTCTTCTTAATATCTTCTGCCTCTGTTAGGTCCATATCATTTCTGCCCTTTTTTGAGCCCATCTTTGTATGAAATGTTCTCTTGGTATCTCTAATTTTCTTGAAGAGATCTCTAATCTTTCCCATTCTGTTCTTTTCTTCTATTTCTTTGCATTGATCGCTGAGGAAGGCTTTCTTATCTCTTCTTACTATTCTTTGGAACTCTGCATTCAGATGCTTATATCTTTCCTTTTCTCCTTCCTCCAAGTCATTTCAGTCATGTCCAACTCTTTGTGACACTATGGATGGTAGTCTTCCAGGCTCCTCTATCCATGGGATTCTCCAGGCAAGAATACTGGACAGGGTTGCCATGCCCTCCTCCAGGGAATCTTCCTACCCAGGAATGAAATACAAGTTTTCTACATCTCCTGCACTGGCAAGTGGATTCTTTACCCCTACCTGGGAAGTCCATATTCTCCTGTAAAATGTATACAGAGTCAGAGAAATAGACAAGGACTTCATGCTGTTGCAGAGTGTGTACATTCCATAAAGGCAAGCTTCATTAAAATATTATTTTGCTTTTAGCATGGGAGTTAGGCTCTGCCTGTGCCATGATCACAGAATATCTTGGGGATAGGGGATTAAATAGCATATCAGAAATATAGTAAAAGTGAGACAGATGCTAAGTTAGGGATTATGATTACGATCCACCTCTTTTAAGTACTTTTGTTATGCCAGATAATATTTAATAAACTATTGCTATATAAGTTTATCTGGACTGCAAGGAGATCCAACCAGTCCATTCTGAAGGAGATTAGCCCTGGGATTTCTTTGGAAGGAATGATGCTAAAGCTGAAACTCCAGTACTTTGGCCACCTCATGTGAAGAGTTGACTCATTGGAAAAGACTCTGATGCTGGGAGGGCTTGGGGGCAGGAGGAGAAGGGGACGACAGAGGATGAGATGGGTGGATGGGATCACTGACTCAATGGACGTGAGTCTGAGTGAACTCCGGGAGTTTGTGATGGACAGGGAGGCCTGGCGTGCTGTGATTCATGTGTTCACAAAGAGTCGGACATGACTGAGTGACTGAACTGATGAACTGAACTGAAGTTTATCTGGAGAATAAATGCTATACTTAGTCTCCAGATATGTTCACCTTATTTAATCCTCCACGGCAATGCTACAAATTAATTTTTATTCCTTTCTACTCTAGATGAGAGAAAACTGAGGCCTAGAGAGAAAGTGGTTTACCTTTGGTCCACTATCTAGTGAGTGTCAGTCAGAAATAAATTGAGATTATCTGTCTCCAGTGACTGTTCCTTTGATTTCTAGATAGATGGCCATGATAACCTGTTTGGTAGAAGTTTTAGAATTACTATAGAATTTTCATGTTTATGATCTCATTTCCCAGTTATAACCATTATATTCAATCTAGAGAGTGGTCATTGTTTTATATAACAGAAACACTAAATAGTGCTTTTCTAAATAGTAATTTTAGGATTGGGTATAGAGTTTATAAGATCAGTTAAGGCTTCTATTGCAAACTCTATCACTCAGTGAGGCTTTCTTTGTACTGCCCTGCAAATGTTCACCCTCCTCAAAGAACACACCCAAATAAATCTCTTTCATGCAAGTGTATATGTGAGTCTGTTTCTAGGGACCCTGACCTAAAAGAATAGTTTCAATATCAAACCATTCTCTTGAGTCCTTTGTTAAATCTTCTCAGTTAAGTTAACTTAACTGAACTTTAGTCTTCGGTCCTTTGTTAAGTGGCTCAGCTGGTAAAGAATCTGCCTGCCATTCAGGAGACCTGGGTTGGATTCCTGGATTGAGAATATTCCCTGGAGGAGGGCATGGCAACCCACTCCAGTATTCTTGCCTGGAGAATCCCCAAGGACAGAGGAGCCTGGCAGGCTATAGTCCATGGGGTTGCAAAGAGTTGGACATGAATGAATAGCTAATACACACACAATTTCTGGAGACTCTAGCTTGTGATGCCTTGTTTCTTTGGGTATTTTGTTTTTATTATAAATTTATATTTCTTAGAATTTTATTTGTGGTAATTATTTGTGGCTTAGACTGAAAATAGGTCATTTCAAAGAAAATTTACAATTTTCTCTGTCAGGTGACAGGGGGCTCTATCAACCTATGACCACTTTGAAATATTGCATTGAAGTTTTTCACATCACATAATTCAGGCTACAGTCCAATATTGGGATTGTTTTCTACTAGAATGATCAATTTTCCCTGTCATTCAGCACTATTACTAGAATTCAAGATAGAAATAACGTCTTGTAACACTATCCAGAGATGTACATTTTTATATATTTTACATTTAAATCAAGGGACTGGCTAATTTAGTGGATTCTAGCTTTATATTCTTTTAGCCTTCCTAATTTAAGCAACTACTGGATTTCTCTCTGTTCTCTGTGTTCTGTAAATCTATGAAAATTAAGCTCAAATTCACTAACGTTTGCAATTGCTCTCAAAATGGAAATTAGCATTCTACTTACCACTTTTCTCTTTTCATTTAATTTTGCCTTAGAGTATTCCTCACTTTCTACTTAGCTCATCAATGCATCAAAATGTGTTAATCTACTCAGCATTTATAATATTAATATTTTCCCCAAGCCAAAGAAATAGGCATTATCCATTCTTCCATGCTATAGAGTTGTCAGTCTCTTCCTCTAATCTTCATAAAATATCTTGACTTTTAACATGTGGCCCTTTTTCCCCCAAAAAAGCAAGCTGGGATAAAATGAAAACAGCAACTTACATGTAAAGATGGTGAATTCCTGGGTTCTGTTTTAATGAAAGCTATCTCACTGATAAAACAGACAAAGAGTTGGAGGAATAAAAAGAGTAAATCCCTCTTTCTCTTTATTAGAATAAAAAGAATACTTGTTTGCTTTGGTACAGATAAATGTTGAACAGTGTATTGGACAGAAGCATTTACACCCTGGTTTAGGCCTAAAGGGAAGTTGTATGACTCTCTTTTCTGCTCTTAAATCAATACAAAGTAAAAGGGATATTTACAGAAGGTACTAAGTGGTTTGAAGTTCCAGGAATAAAGAATGCCTTCACTCTTAAGTTCTTCTGAAATAATGTGAGAAAAAATACAATTTTAGGATTCCCCAGTAACCCATTGAAGATAGGAGTAAGAGGGTTGAGAGTTTTCTTTGCTCCTAGAGAAGGAGAAGGCACGAGGCAGCCATAGCGAGTCTCCTGTGGCCCCTGAGTAACAAGAGAAAACAACAGGATTTCCTTTGTCACTGATAACAAGACACTTGGCTGAGAAAGAGAAAACAGACAGATGTTGAAGGGATCTGTGGTCATGATGAGAGTAAATTATAACAAAGAACAGTGCAGGATGTATGTCAAGAAATCAGGTGGGAATAGAGAAACCTCAACAGATGCCAATGTGGTGGGGAGAGGGGACTTGATTGTACATTGCAACAGATGTCAGGGTAGGACAAAGGAAGGCTAAAGCCCAGATGTCTCACCATCTGATATTGTATTATGAAAACTTTTCAGAAATTAAACCTATCCAGGAAGAAAGGAAGGAGGGGGAGGAGCAACTCTGATTTGACTGAATTAAAACCTGGCCTTGGGAATACCCTGAAGCAATTAAATTCACTTAGACTTGATTCAGTTAACATTTTTCACTATCAAGCAGAATGGTAACTCACAAGCTAAATCTGGTTATGATAAAATTAAACTAATGGCATATTATATTATCACTTGAATTTTAGAGCCTGAGAATATGTATCCACTACACATACTCTTGATCTCCACAAAGATCTATCAGGAAGAAAGTAGTGATCAACTGAGTAAAATACGGCTGCCAACTAACTTAGGGTGAAAACATGGTGAATTCAGCAATAAGTTATTAATCAGAGACCCTGCAAGCAGAATCCTAGAATGACAAGAAAGAAAAATCAGCTAGAAGGTAAAAAAAATTGAAGCAATATATATAAAACACACACATACAACAAGTCTTGAAAAACTGGTTATGAAGGGAAATAGGAAAAAAAAATTAAAATAATATCTAAAGGGGTATATGAGCTCAAGGAAAGTTGTGTTTTTTTTTTATAAGATTATAGATATTAGATCATGTTTGACTGATCAGAGAAAATATATAGGACAAATCAAGAAGTTGAATATAACAGGAGACAGCCAGAAGTGCAGCAGGAGCAAAGAAACACATGTGGAGGGACTGGATTTAAACTGAAGCAGTGCTTTCTTCATTGTAATGGGAACAGAAGGCATTAGGACAGTGTTTAGAAATAGTAGCAAAAATACTAAGTAGTTGCTATCTGGAGTTTTCACTCTGGGAAGATGTGAAGCCATAGGCTTGTGATTAGTGGAGGAAAAAAAAAAGAAGACAAGATTTAAGGAGAGTGGATAGATGAGATTTCATAGTGGAAATAAACTTTCTGGAGATACACTGTTTCTTGAAGGAATTGTGCAAAGTCCATTTGAGTTTGGTGAATATGTAACTTTAGTGCTTCCGGTTTATAGCTTAGAGTTTAGCTGTTGGGATACAAGCACAAAGATGGATCAGCCAAAGCTGCATCTTTGACAAGTGTGTATAAAATTAGAGCAAGGGAGACAAGAATATTTTTAAAAGAGTGATAGTAAATATGGTACAACCAGAAAGAGAAGTGAGGCATGGAGGAAGAATGTAAAAGTCGAAGGCAACTGATGAGTAGTCAAACGACTGATCACTAAATTGGGCATCTTCTCATTAAAGCTGCTTTGAAATGGTGGTAACTGTTAGGGTGCTTGGCTGTTTAAATTATCAACGTGCTGAAACAAGTAACCAGAAGGTCCGTGAATGTCCTGTCTCAGGAAGGGAGGACACAAAGAGCACACCACCCAGAGTTAAAATCCAATGATTAAAAGAGGGACCAAATGTAATAGTCTGAGAGTAGCATGCGTGAGTCCTAATTTTAAGATATCTATTATGTATAAATTTTATTTAATTTTCAAACAAATGGAAATATCTTTGAACATTAAAAAAAATCTCATTTTTGGAATGGATTGCTGGAAGGAGTCAGTCACAGGAAATATTCAAATAGAGACTGGTTTCTTATTAGTTATATTGTGAAGAGACTTCAACACATAAAAAATTTAGATTATATGATCTCTGAAGTATCTTCCTACTTCAAGATCATTTCTGAATCTGAATGTTTATCCATCCACCATTCATTATTTTCTTTTTCTCTAAAGTTCAATCATGAGCAAACTTGACTATATCCTAAAAATCATCCTAAAATTCTCCCTAGAATGTTTAGGTGTTAACCTAAACCTAGTTCTTTCCCGAAGACATTGCTTCTTCTACAAAAGAAGTCTGAGACTTAAAGTAGGGTAAGTGCCCTTTTAGTATTCATCATCCAATTCAAGACAATTGTATATCCTTCCTCTATAAAATCACTTCCCTTTGTTGCTATCATCTAAAAATCACCTAGGTCACCTTTTTTATTTTATTTACTGGTTAGCTCCTGGCCTACTTGAACTATCTCCAATACCACTTCTGTAGGGTTGAATTCAAACTCCAAGACCTAGCCTCTTCATTCTTCTCAGTCATCTTGGTCCCCTCTCTAATTCCCAAAATCACTCTACAATAGCATGTATGACTTTGTCTTTGCTAACCACAATCACTCTCCTCAAACCCCGATTTTAAACATTTGTTGTTGCTCACTGTTGTTATTCACTCACTAAGTCATACCGGACTCTTTGCCACCCCATAAACTGCAGCACACAAGTCTTCCTTGTCCTTCACTATCTCCCAGAGTTTGCTCCAACTCATATCCACTGAGTCGGTTATACTACATCTCATATACAACCATCTCATCCTCTCTCACCCTTTCTCCTTCTGCCCTCAATCTTTCCCAGCATCAAGGTCTTTTCCACTGAGTTAGCTGTTTGCATCAATGTGCCCAAAGTACTGTAGCTTCAGCATTAGTCCTTCCAAGCATCTTTTAATTTTGTGGCTATTCAGTTCAGTTCAGTCGCTGAGTCGTGTCTGACTCTTTGCCATCCTATGAATCACAGCATGCCAGGCCTCCCTGTCCATCACCAACTCCCGGAGTTCACTCAGACTCATGCCCATTGAGTCAGTGATGCCATCCAGCCATCTCATCCTCGGTCGTCCCCTTCTCCTTCTGCCCCCAATCCCTCCCAGCATCAGAGTCTTTTCCAATGAGTCAACTCTTCACATGAGGTGGCCAAAGTACTGGAGCTTCAGCTTTAGCATCATTCCTTCCAAAGAAATCCCAGGGCTGATCTCCTTCAGAATGGACTGGTTGGATCTCCTTGCAGTCCAAGAGACTCTCAAGAGTCTTCTGCAATAGTCACCATTAAACATATCTTACTACAATTTTCTATCTTTCCAATTCACTCCTTCAAAAAGTCAATATACAACAATAGTATGAAGCCAGAGAGACTTTACCATTTTTATTTATCTCTCACTCCTCAATCTGCACTTCTCTTATCAAACTTATATTTCACTGTTAATCATATAAAATCAGTCACTTAACTGCAGCATGAACTCATTTTTTTAACTATATTTGTTTACTTTTCACTCTTTAGACTAAAGCAGAACCATAGTTAAATCCAGTTCTCCATCTTCTGCACACCTGTACCTACCCTACTGGAACAGCCTGGAGGAAATTCCAAACCATCTAGATGGACATCAACAAGCTCATGAGCACTGACTCAAAACTATATTTCCTTAGTCCATTCACTCTTTTCTGTGCTATAGGACTATTTTTATTCCACACCCTTTGCCTCAAACTTCTCCTGTTTTACCATTTTTAGCTCATGATCATTCTTTATATGTTACTAAAAAATAACCAGAAAAAAAAAGAGAGAGAAATGTCGTTCACCACCTGCCCCTTCACATCTATTTTCTTGCATTTGTGCTTGAATATTCCAACTTCGCTTCTGTCATTAGGATGGACTGCACTCCAAGTAAACACAGTTTTCTTACTATGTTCTCAATTCCATCCTTCTTTCTTTCTTAAGGACATTGCTGTAGCAATTTTCCCTTTTCTCCTCCCTTGATCTTTCAGTCTATTTTAAATGAGAAGCCAGCATGATCCCAGAAAAAAATTAGGTTAGATTTGTACTCCACTCTGCCTAAAAGGCTTTAATTGATAAATGTTTTACCTCTCAATTTAATGTTGAAATCTTTGATTTTACCCATAAAATCACATATAATGTAATCTCTGGCTCCCTCACAGACCTCGTCTACCACAATTCTTCTCTTTATTCTTCCTCATTCCTCCTCCATAATTTTCAAACATGCCAACTACTCATCCACCATCAGGTATTTTCCTGTCTGCCTGGGATGCTCTTCCCACACATATTTCCATTTCCTTCAGATCCTTATTTTAAAAATTCCCATTTTCAGTGAGACATTCCAGCTTGCTAATTTAGAAAATTTATCCCATCTTTTATACTTAATATCACTCTACCCTGCCCTTTTCTTTTTTCACCACTTATCTCATTTTAGTATAAGGCATAGTGTACACCTTCTCTCTTAATTTCTTAGTTTGTGTACATAAGTCTATCTGCACAGTGCATCTCCTAGAGAATTTTGTCTTTATAATGAAATGCCAATGAATGTTTTATTAACATTTATATATTTAGTTTCTTAGTTTTTAGAAGATATCAGAAAAACCACAATGTCTTGATGGTCTTCCATAAAGAAATTTTCCCTTGAAAAGAAATATCAATCCTATTTTATTCTTAATTACATGAAGTCACCTTAACACATACACTTCATATCTGTTATTTGGATCCACATAGTTTTAAAGCCAATATTATTGCCTCTGAAAATGTTAATATAGATGATTTTTAAAACTGTTCCATAATATATTTTAACGCTAGATTTTATTAGGTTGTGCTAAGTTATCATACATAAAAATATTATGTGTTCTGTGATCTTCTTTTGTCTTTTAAAGGTATGAAACATATTCCTTTTTACAATAAAAACACATTGAATGAAATAATTTTCTCCCCTTTTAACATAACAGTCACTAAATAAAACAAATATTGAATAAATTAAAAAGAACAACAACAATAAACTTTCCCTCAATGAGTTTCTCAAGGATTTAACTGTCAAATTTCTCTTCTTGTTCTAAATGATGTCTTAGAAATACCAAGTTAAAAATTGGGAAACCAATGTGCTTTATTTGATGCAATTTAAAATATCTAAAGAGTAAATAATGTTTGAAGACTGTGTTATATAATTGGCAAAAGGCAAAATAAAATTTACTTTTAACTTAAAATACAAAACGACCACCCAGGAACAGTGCCTGAATCAAGGCAGAGAAGTTATCCTTGAAGATGTCAGATATTTTACACTCACAAAAGTGACTTTGCTTATACACAATGATTGGAGAAGGAAATGGCAGCCTACTCCCGTATTCCTGCCTGGAGAATCCCCATGGACAGAGGAGACTGGTGGGCTATGGTCCAGAGGGTTGTAAAGAGTCAGACACGACTGAGTGTCTAAGCAGCAGCAGCAGCATATACAGTGATTCATTTACTTTAATTACTACACAACGGCATGAAGTTCTCACATCATCTAAGGACTCTTGCAATTCTGAGATTCTTCTAATAAAAAGGCCCATAAGATTACTAATTAGGGAACCATATATGAACAACAGCATTGATTTACTCTTTTATAGTTTTTCAATTATATATTTAAAAGTAACTCAACATAATACCTTTCAATATTTTTTTATTGTTTAATTCAACAAAATGTTCTCCTCATCTTTGAATATTTATCTTTACTAAGGTTTATCCTTTTATTTATTATTGCAATTAATGAGTGCAGTTACTATATTCTTCTCCTTATTCATTTTATATATTTATCCTGAATTTATTCTTAATTGTGCTGTGTTCTTGGGTCTTCTTGTAGGCTTAAGATTATTAACCATTCACACATGATTTACCTCAAACTGTACTCTCCCTTCTAAAATTAGAAAAAGAAGCCTAAAAAAGCATAATACATACTAATTAGCTAAAACTGAGAACACATACCTCTTTGCAAACCTTATTGGAAGATTATATTGTTTGTCAATAAATTCTTCCTTTCCTCCAAGTGATTGGCAAGATTTATAGTTTCCTTTTAAGAAACAAAAGCACAGGCGGCTGCTCTGCGGCACACTAAGCGCAGGCAGCGGCCGCCAAGCGCGGTGGCCGAGAAGAGCCCCCCCACGTCCGAGGTCAGGAGCAGCGGCCAGGAGGAGCTACCCTGTGTCCCAGGCCAGGGGTGACTGCTGGGAACAGCCACCCCGCGGCTGAGGCCAGAGGCAGCACCCGAGGCCAGAGGCGGCGGCCGGGAGGAGCAACCCAACATCCAAGGAGCTGTGGCTACACGGGCAACGGAGGGCCTAGAAGAGCTATCCCACACTGAAGGTCAGAAAGGGCGGTGGTGTGGAGATACCTCATTCAAGGTAAGGAGCAATGGCTGCACTTTGCTGGAGCAGCCATGAAGAGATACCCAACACCCAAGGTAAGAGAAACCCAAGTAAGATGGTAGGAGTTGCAAGAGGACATCAGAGGGCAGACATACTGAAACCATACTCACAGAAAACTAGTCAATCTAATCACACTAGGACCGCACCCTTTTCTAATTCAATGAAACTAAGCCATGCCCTCGGGACAACCCCAGATGGGCAGGTCATGGTGAAGAGGTCTGACAGAATGTGGTCCACTGGAGAAGGGAATGCCAAACCACTTCAGTATTCTTGGCTTGAGAACCCCATGAACAGTATGAAAAGGCAAAATGATAGGATACTGAAAGAGAAACTCCCCAGGTCAGTAGGTGCCCAATAGGCTACTGGAGATNGGACAGGGAGGCCTGGTGTGCTGCGATTCATGGGGTCGCAAAGAGTCGGACACGACTGAGGGACTGAAAGGTACTTAACTATAAGAAACAAACAACAAAACAAAATAAAATGAAACAACAAACACATAAAAACAGAAACTTCAATTAAGCAAAGTCAGGAGACCAGAAGTTGAGGTCTCACAATCTGTCATGATAGCAGAGTCCAACAGGGAGAAGACTCGTCTTTCCTAGTAAGGGCTCAGCCAAAGAGAAGCCCTTTACTTTGTTTTCCTTAGCCCTTCCAACTTCCTTTTTCACTTTCTAAAAGTGTTCTCCTTCCCTGGTCATGAAACAGACTAACATATGACTTTCCATAGTTACAGACTGTGAAATGAAACTCTCGGCTAATGCCAAGGAAACTCAACTTTTTTGGAGAAATATCTGTCGTCTATTTATTTTAGGTTAAAAACTTCCATAAATAGTATCAGACATAGCCATGTGACTTGATTTAACCAATGGAAAAGTGAAAGACTGTCATTACGGAGTTGACACCTTAACAAAGTAACATTAGGTATTTCTGCTTCCACTTCTTCCCCTGAAAATGCTTCCCCTGAAAAACCATTTGTTGCCTCAGCCAGAATATCAGAATGAAAACACATGGACCAAAGTTTGTGGTCCAGTTTAGCATAGCATAGCCCAGTTGAGATAGCTGACCTGCAAGCAACTGAGGTTTAAAGAAATAATCGTTTTAAGTCATTGACGTTTGGGTGCAAATGTTTGTTACGCAGGATTATCACAGCAGAAAAAGGACTAATATTCCTTAGCAGAGAAAGTGAACACTTATTCAGAGACTTTTATACAACTGCTAAAAAAATACAGAAAGATAGTAATCTCTCTAGAACACTATCAATAAAAATAGCATTAAATCTTTCAACTTCATAAAAGTATGCATAGATAATGAGCTATTTTCAAAATCAAGGTATAAGATTTCACCTATAAATATTTAATCACCTAAGGGAAAAGCCCAATTGTACAGAAAAAATATGTATGTGTGTGTGTGTGTATATATATATATATATATATACACACACGAAAATACATACATATGTATGTATGTACATGTATACAAACATATGTGTGTGTTTTATTCAGGTGTCTTTTTCAGATGACTCTTTGATTCCTATTCACATACTGTTGGTACTATAGATTCAGTGCACAGACTAATAGAGAAATAGTCATATGTTTTTTAAAATGTTAGTATTAGGAGAATGTTATAAACAAAGAAAATGTATTATTCAGTTATATACTGCCTAAAATGTATCACATGTTTCATAATGATTTAATAATGTATGGTGATTTAATAATGTATGGTGTGTATACATTCTATGTTTTGAAGGGTTAATATGTCTCAGGGGAAGATGAGGTTTCCCTTGAAGAGATTATATTGCACATTTGATGTAAATGTGGTTTAGCACAAAATAAGATGTTTCACATAAGGTTTCTCGCTTTGAAATTTCTGGATCTCAAATTCCTGCTTTTCTAATTAGCTCTATAGAATGAAAATAAAGGGTCACAAAGATGAAACACAAAGAAAATAACCAAGACATCACCTTAATTTTATGCATTGTTAAATGAAGCTAAGATTCTTTCAAGTTCATAAAGTTCATTAGATCTCCAAATCAAATATTCATCCTGAAGGAAAGTTTACAGGGCTCAAAATAGCCTGGAGTTAAAACTCCCCTCTGGGTCCTCCCCACCATTCTATGTAAAACAAAGAACTCTCTCATGGGAAGAAAAAAATGGACATTAAGGTTGATTACATACAGCTCCCATCCGGTCCCAGCCTCTGGCTGACCTCCAGAATTCCTTGCTCCAGCCATTTAAGAGATAACTACTGCGAACAACCTTGGAGAAGAACAGGCCCCCTTAAGAGAGCAGATTTCCACATATAAGCCTATATATACTTACTCTTTTCTTGGGTTAGAGCAGAAGCTCACTAATCTGACTGCTGCTCCTTCTTGCCTCATTACAGGTGATCTGTTCCTGTAAAGTGCCAGTCTCATTCTTTTTCCAAATCTCGCCTTCTCTAACTCCCTTACCCTGCTGCTGCTGCTGCTGCTAAGTCACTTTAGTCATGTGCAACTCTGTGCGACCCCATCGACAGCAGCCCACCAGGCTCCACCGTCCCTGGGATTCTCCAGGCAAGAACACTGGAGTGGGTTGCCGTTTCCTTCTCCAATGCATGAAAGTGAAAAGTGAAAGTGAAGTCGCTCAGTCGTATCTGACTCTTAGCGACCCCGTGGACTGCAGCCTACCAGGCCCCTCCGTCCATGGGATTTTCCAGGCAAGAGTTCTGGAGTGGGGTGGTGCCATCCCCTTCTCCAAACTTCCTTACCCTACACATCCCAAATACTTCTTTTCACTTCCATTTCTATAGAAATACTAGTCAGACATCTGACTTCCGGGATACTTGTCAGACATGTAAAGTTAACAAGTCTAAACAGCTCTACCTTCTCCAGGTAAGTGTGGTCCTTTTCTTTTTACTCTATTAAGTAGCTGTTAAATATTAAGTAGGATTAACATTGGTATCAGCAAGGATCACAACAGGAAACAATACCACATTCAAATGTAGTAGTTTAGGAGACTTCAATACAAGTACGGTTAATAAACATGACAAATTCAAAGAGTAAGCACCATATTAAAGCACCCAGCGCTAAGCAGAAGCAGGGAGTCCTCAACATTAGTTGACCCAGAGAGGCAGGAGGAGAGACAGCTTATTAAATAGAATGGCCTGAAGTGGGTCTGTAGCAACTACAAGGGAGTATTGCTCAACAGAAACTGTGGACTTCTGGAGAGGAAGTCAGAAAAGGGCAATCCATTACCAATCGAGAGACAACCATGTACCAAGTATATCTACTTCACTCTCCTCCTGACACATCCTTTCCCTTTATGGCTTCTATTAACCAGATTCCACAGGAGGCTAGGGTTAAAGAAAAGGCCATTGACGTAGTTAGTAAAAGTTGGTCTTCTGGTGCCAGAGTTGGGTGGTGAGTTTGAAAATTAGATACAGAGAGGTAAAGTGGCCCTAACATATTCATCCAGGGTTTCAAGACAGAAGCAAGATAATCCTTCTAGATCTCTGGCTCTCCTTCACCCAGTCTAGACTCAAAAGACATTTTTTTACATTTAAAACTCAAAAGGAACTCTGCCTCTACAACAGACTGTAGGAACCTCTGGTTATGAATTACCCATCAGCTGCCACCATTTCTTAAAATTAGGTAAAAAATCAGAAGTGATTTAGACATCTCATCATGTATTTTTAACTATTTTGATGTAGCTTTATTATGAAACAGGATTTTCTGAGCATAACAAAGCCAGTTGTTAATCTATAAATGTGGATGACTGTGTATCTTTGTAGGAACTCTCTGAGATTCTATATGTGAAAACTTGCCTCCTCATGTGTCTTTAGGAACAAAGTAATTAAGTTAAGTCAGCACATCTGAGATTCCGCCATCAAAAAATGTACAATTTCATGAGAGTGAGATGAATCCGTCAATGAAAATTAAAAAGACAGGAAGCAATCAGCTATAAATACATATAAGATTGGGCTGAAATGACTCACAGAAGAACCGTGAAGCAAGTATATTTTGTATGTACCAGCCTTCACTTCCCTTAGGAACTCCTGGGCAATGAAGAGAATGTACCTGTAGGTAATTACTGAGCTGGAGAAATAGTAAGGCTGTTCACCCAACCTTCTCTTCCCTAGAGGGTAGTTAGAGCTACACCCTATGGGGCAGAGAGGAAAGGGTGTACCACCTGTGTTACACCTGTGTAAAATAAAAATGTTTTTAACAAGCTCTTCACCACCTACTGAAGCCATTCCATCTTTTAAAATGTCACAGAAGATCCAAACTTACTAAATTGCACCCAAAAAATATACATATATTCATATTCAAATGGTCATGCAAATGAAGCAGTTTACATCGGGAGAATGAAGAAATTTGTTATTTCTGTGGAACCAAAATATTTCCAAGAGCTAAAGAGACATTTGATAGAAATGAAGTTCCAACATCAGATGATATTCACATACTTCTACGAATGCAGTTTATGTTTTACATTTGTGATTCTGATATTGAAGGCCAAGCTTCCCAATATAATAGATACAGGTTCTTAAAGTATAAATAAGTAAGCATGTAAAGGAAATATGAACAACAAATTTATACATTATCCTTGAAAATAAAGAGAAAAATAGATGAATTCCTAAGATATCTGCCCTTAAGACCAAATTGTTATGAAAAGCAAATGTTTTTCTAGTGCTTAACCAGTGCCTGCAACACATACTTTTGAAATGATTTTGAATGGATGGATGGATGCTTGAATTCATGGATGGATTCCTAAATGGGTTAATACATTTGGCTCCAGAAAGTGTCTTCTTTTTCATAAAAATGCTAAAATATAAATGGAGAGCCACTGTCTCAGGTAATGTTTCAGAATCAGGAAACACTCTGATAGATTATCCCCATGTCAATCAATGAAGATCTTTCAGTTGCAGAAACAGAAATCTAATGTCAGGAAGTTAAACCAGACAAAGATTTGAGATATCTTTGTTTATTTATTTGCTTTAATGAGGCAGAATTGCAGAGCTGCCTGGTCCTGGAGAAGAGAGCGCAACTGTTCTCTGGAGTGGCTTTTGCTCTATGACTCTCTCTCTCTGAGTCACTTCAGTCATATCTGATTCTTTGTGACCCTATGGACTGTAGCCCACCAGGCTCCTCTGTCCATGGGGATTCTCCAGGCAAGAATACTGGAGTGGCTTGCCGTGCCCTCTTCCAGGGGATCTTCCGGAGCAAAGGATCAAATCTAGGTCTCTTATACCTATCTGCATTAGCAGGTGGGTTCTTTACCACTAGCGTCACCTGGGAAGTCCTAAGACTCTATAGGGACTGTTATTAGGGTTACTTCTAGTTCACGGTTCCCTTTTTATGNCGTGCCCTCTTCCAGGGGATCTTCCGGAGCAAAGGATCAAATCTAGGTCTCTTATACCTATCTGCATTAGCAGGTGGGTTCTTTACCACTAGCGTCACCTGGGAAGTCCTAAGACTCTATAGGGACTGTTATTAGGGTTACTTCTAGTTCACGGTTCCCTTTTTATGTACTCTGCTCAATGGAAGGTAATGTCTCCACTTTCCAGTGGAAAGAGTCAAGGCGGTAAAATTCTATCGGTGCTGACTACATTTGTCTTACTCTCTTAGACTTGCCCATTCCAAGGTACAGGATATACTTTACACTGTTAGTGTTTAACTGTGCACCCTCTACATCACTTTCCACAAGGCAAACAGAGGGAATTTTGAAGCAGAAATCTTACCGTGTTCATTCTTCCTAAAAACCCTTCAGTGGGCCAGAATAGTGTCTCTAAAGAGAACCCAAATATCTCACTAGACCCTCCAAGGCTGTTGATCTGTTCTCTGATTCTCAGGAGCCCATAATTATCATGTTGAGGTGAGAAAAATTATCTACTATACTGGACTGTCCCTGTAATGAAATCTTCCCCCACACCCACTCGATCTTGGTAATGCTGCTCCTCAGTCATTCAGACATGTGAAAATATTTCCAGAGATTTCTAAATGTCAGTAACTGGAGAATCTCTTTGGTTTACATGACTTCTCACTAAAGTACTGAACTTCCACCAACAGTGAATTATCCAGAGTTCACTTAACAGGCAACATTTTCTTTCACTTTACATGCATTTACATGCTCCTTATTCTTCTGGATCTTTAATTTACACAGATCTAATTAAAGCAAGACAAAAGATATCATTTTAAATATCATCTTCTCAGTGCCCCCCCTAAATGCAGATTTCATATCCTCTCTGCTGCTGCTGCTAAGTCGCTTCAGTCGTGTCTAACTCTGTGCGACCCCATAGACGGTAGCCCACCAGGCTCCCGCGTCCCTAGGATTCTCCAGGCAAGAACACTGGAGTGGGTTGCCATTTCCTTCTCAAAGCATGAAAGTGAAAAGTGAAAGTGAAGTTACTCAGTCATGTCCAACCCTCAGTGACCCCATGGACTGCAGCCTTCCAGGCTCCTCCATCCATNGGAATTGAGCTGCATAAGCTGCTTGTATATTTTTGAGATTAGTTGTTTGTCAGTTGCTTCATTTGCTATGTATACTATCATGTAAGAAATGAATCACAAGTTTATGTTCGATACAGGATACAGGATGCTTGGGGCTGGTGCACGGGGATAATCCGGAGAGATGATATGGGGTGGGAGATGGGAGAGGGGTTCAGGATTGGGAACTCATGTACATCCATGGCGGATTCATGTCAGTATATGGCAAAACCAATACAGTATTGTAAAGCAAAATAAAGTAAAAATAAAAATTTAGAAGTATGGGAAAAAAAAAAAACACCTTATACTTGCCCTGCATATGATTTTAAAAATATCACATGACCTAATTACTTATCTCATCTGCTACATTCAGAGCTACTTGAAAGTGAAAAAAAGAAAAAAGAAAAATGACCTATTTAGAATTGTGCCCTCCATTCTCAACCTATGATATACTTACCAGGTACTGGTGTATACTAGATACTTAAACAGAAATGAATAGCTGGGGTGACACTTAACTTGAAATTAGATGACCTGATTTTGAATCTGTACTCCAGTACAAGCTGCTTAAATTTCATAGCGTCCTCTGATATCCCCTACCCTGCAGGATTTCAATGAGGATTAAATGAGGAAATGTATGTAAAATCTCTTTAAATACTGATTTCCAGCTATGATTATTTTAAATTTAAACTGTAATTTTCTAAATGTTAGTAAAAATGCTGTTAAGCCATAAGGTTCATTTTCCTAAAAGGCTTAAAAATTTTCTGAACTCTGGAGCTTGTTAGAGAACTTAAATGGCTGTCCAACTAGGCATATATTTTAAAACAATTAGTCAATTCAAGTATTTAATCAGCCTGTACTTGTGTGAAGGTTGTTTCAATTCACATCAAAGTAGTTACTCAGAATGTTCACAGGTAACAATTTCACAATTATTTCTCCTTACAACTACATTTTTTCCAAGTCTTCTGACATTTTTTGTTTTAAAATTGGACAAAATATAGCTATACTATGAGAAATAAAATAGCCTGTGGACAGTTGTGCATTAAGAAAGGTTTCAGCACAATATATTTTTGTCCTCCTCAGAGCAAATTTCGCTACAATTTTCTCTTAATTAGTATAATTGATAACAGTTATACAGAAATCTGGCATTTTAATCATGCAGATATGTCTTTTGCTGTCTAACATGAAATTAAAAACCGCCAGCAGTTTTTTACTTTCAGTGGAAGCTGGAAAGGAAATTAGAGCTGGAAATAAATGGCTGATATGTTCAATATGAAAGATCACAGACCTAGGTCACTTACATGGGGAAGGTATGGCACAAAACTGACAAATCAGGAAGAAAAACTCCTATCCACACAATGAACTGGGAATCCTGAAATCTCTAATAATACGCTCTATACACATTACCCAAGATTTTTAATTTGATTAGCATCAATTCTTATGTAGATCTAAAAACAAACAGAACCCACACCCTATATTACTCACTGCCGTTTCATTTATCAATTTAGCAATTGATATTTGGCTAAGGAGATATAAATATACACAAAATTGGTTTGACCATGCATTTTGTAGATTATAAGAGAGTGTTATTTTGATTTATTAATATGCTAAACTGTAATACCAAATGGATGACTGTCAAGCACACTCATCAGATGCTGTCATCAGCTCATTTTCAGAGAATATGGGCAGTTAGAAATGTTACAAACAGTTCCGATCATAGAATTGCCTTAGACAGGCATGATGATCTCTGCATAATATCAAGAATCTATCATTAAGGAAACTGGAAGAAGGACAGAGTCAAGTAGTCAACTTTTTTTTTTTTTTTTTTTCGGATCTATATTCTTTAGTGAAAGCAGAGTCACTAGAGATTTTGGTTCATGTTTCTAACATGTCAGTCTCTTCAAGGATATAGGATTTTAAGATTTGAGAATCACATGAGTGAAAATACTAGATGTAGTTGTGACTGAATGAGAGTGCTGAGGAGTAATATATAGAAAGAAGAGAGAGGAGTTCTGAGGACAGAGTGGAAGTCAGAGTAGGGGGAGGAATAGTCAGGGTCAGAAATATATTGTATAATTTCATGTAAACCAAAGAAGAATAGAAAAGGGAATGGTAATCAATCATTGAGAATCTACAGAGATCTCAAGAGGTGGAAAATGTGTACCACAAACTGGAGCTAGGGTCAAAATATTTTTCCTAATGTTTACAAAGCTATACTTTACAAAATCTCCATCAAAAAATGGAGAAAATTAAAAATTTTAATTCTATCACTAGAAAATTCAGGCAAAGCAAGCTGACAGTTGTTCACATTAATTTATTAATAATTTAAAGTGTCAGGGCTTCCTTGGTGGTCCAATAGTTAAGAATCTGCCTTGCAATGCAGGCAACACCAGTTTAATCCATGGTCTGGGAAGATTCTCTGGGAACCAAAGATCAAATTGCCAATATCTGTTGGATCATAGAAAAAGCAAAGGAATTCCAGAAAAAACATCTACTTCTGATTTACTGACTAAGCTAAAGCCTTTGACTGTGTGGATCACAACAAACTGTGGAAAATTTTAAAGATATGGGAATGTCAGACCACCTTACCTGCCTCCTGAGAAATATGTATGCAGTTTAAGAAGCAACAGTTAGAACTAGACATGGAACAAAGGACTGGTTCCAAATTGGGAGAGGAGTATGTCAAGGTTATATATTGTCACCCTGCTTATTTAACTTATACACAGAGTACATCATGCAAAATGCCATGCTGCATAAAGCACAGGCTGGAATCAAGATTGCCAAGAGAAATATCAATAACCGCAGATATATAGATGATACCACCCTTATGGCATAAAGTGAAGAGGAACAAAGAACCTCTTGATGAAAGTGAAAGAGGAGAGTGAAAAAGCTGGCTTAAAACTCAACATTCAAAAAACAAAGATCATGGCATCCAGTCCCATCACTTCATGGCAAATAGATGGGGAAACAATGGAAACAGTGACAGACTTTATTTTCTTGGGCTCCAAAATCATTGCAGCCATGAAATTAAAAGACACTTGCTTCTTGGAAGAAAAGCTATGACCAACCTAGACAGCATATTAAAAAGCAGAGACATTACTTTGTTGACAAAGGTCCATCTAGTCAAAGCTATGGTTTTTCCAGTAGTCATGTATGGATATGAGAGTTGGACCATAAAGAAGGCTGAACATCAAAGAATTGATGCTTTTGAACAGTGGTGTTGGAGAAGACTCTTGAGCACCCCTTGGACTGCAAAGAGATTGAACCAGTCAATCATAAAGGAATTTAGTCCTAATATGCATTGCAAGGGGTGATGCTGAAACCGAGGTTCCAATAATTTTACCACCTGGTGTGAAGAGCTGACTTATTGGAAAATGGCCTGATGCTGGGAAGGATTGAAGGCAGGAGGAGAAGGGGTCAACAGAGAATGAGATGGTTGGATGGCATCATTGCCCCAACGGACATAAATTTGAGCAGGCTCTGGGAGACGGCGAAGGACAGGGAATCCTGACCAGCTACAGTCCATGGGGTCTCAAAAAGCTGACACTATTGATTGACTGAACAGCTGGGAAGATTCCACATGGCCCTGGGCAAGTAAACCTGTGCACCTCATCTACTGAGCCTGTGCTCTAGAGCCCATGAGCCGCAACTACTGAGTCCACTTGCTGGAACTACTACAGCCCAATCAACTAGAGCCAGTATTTCACAAAAGGAGAAGCCATATCAATGAATAGCCAGCACACCGCAACTAGAGAGCAACCCCTGCTCTCTGCAACTAAAGAAAGCCCGCACACAACAAAGACCCAAGACAGCTAAACATTTTTTTAAAAATTAAAGCTTTGAGCATTTAATTATAAATTTTAAGTTGATGGAATATGCATTTTCCTACAGCCTTTTCTTCTTTAATTATACCCAAATGTCTTGAAAAAGTGAAAGTGCTACATAGTTATTTCTGACTCTGTGACCCCATGGACTGTAGCCCACCAGGCTCCTCTGGCCATGGAATTCTCCAGGCAAGAATACTGAAATGGATAGCCATTCCCTTCTCCAGGGCATCTTCCAGATCCAGGGATCAAACTCAGGTCTCCCGTATTATAGGCAGACTCTACCATGTGAGTCCCCAAGGAAGCCCTCTGAAAAGGTAATTGACACTTACTGCTTTCTCTTCCTTCTAGTCTCTCATTCTGGAACTCACTCAATCGGGTTTATATATAATGAACCTCGTCAACTCTCTTTCAGTTTAGATGAGCTTACCATCAAACGTAGCTGCAAACAAACATGTTTAGAGTAATCTTAAGAGCAACTAGATATCTTGAATAGCAGCTTTTCTCAATAGGTACTTCTCTGCTTTTGTTCCATTCTAAGTAACAAGCTTGCTCTTTTTATATTTACTTCAATGCTTAATGTTATATAGAAACAACCTACATCAACATACAAACTCTTAAGTACTTTAACAATTTCTTTTATTTTATTTTTCACCATATTAATTGGCATAAAATACACAGATATTTTTACTTTGTTAAAGTTTCCAATGCAAAACCTGTAACTTCATTCAATTATTTTATAAAGAAACAATAATTGTCATTGAATGCAAAGTACTAGCTTTCCTCTGATGTGATTTTTCCATTTTAAAGACAATCCTAATGGTTTAATCCTCCAAGGATCATAAACTTGGTAAGAAAAAGAATGAAGTAAAGAATTACTAAAGTTTAGTGTATCAGATTTCAAAAATGTTCTCTGATTTTTAAAAAGTAGCATCCTTGCTGCTGCTGCTGCTGCTAAAGTCACTTCAGTCGTGTCCGACTCTGTGCGACCCCATAGACAGCAGCCCACTAGACTCCTCTGTCCCTGGGATTCTCCAGGCAAGAATACGGGAGTGGGTTGCCATTTCCTTCTCCAATTTGGATTTAATATTGATAATCAATGTTTACTCAGTTCAATTATAGAACAATTTTGGTCATCTTGAAGCTCATAGAGTGCATAGCATACAGTTTGAGCATAGTCACCAGGAGTATGGTAGCAGGAGTCACCGTATTTGTTGGACTATTGATTTTCTCCTCTTGGTTCCCATGTGAGTAAATTGAGATGAAGTATATATTGTCAAAACTTCATAAATGGAAAGTACCTCATGGACAGAAGAGCCTCGCAGGCTACAGTCCATGGGGTTACAAAGAGTCAGACATGACTGAGCAGACAAATGGAAGTAGCCTCTTTGAAAAGTGTCTTTTGAGAAATAGGAGAAATAATTTGGCCTAAGTAGGGTTTCAGTAACTCTATCCAAATGCAGTCAATCCTTATGTAAATGCTTAAGTAGAGCCTCATAGAAAAGTAATCTGTCTCCCAAGAAGTACAATAGCTCAGTTGAAAAAGCTGTAACTGCTAATTGCTTTTATCACAGAGGTCCCAGTCTCAAGGATGCTGATTCAGTCAATAAGACCGGGCCTCTTATTATTAAAA
Source organism: Neotragus moschatus (assembly GCA_006410615.1). Classification (NCBI taxonomy): domain Eukaryota; kingdom Metazoa; phylum Chordata; class Mammalia; order Artiodactyla; family Bovidae; genus Neotragus; species Neotragus moschatus. Next base: position 333,918 of record SJYA01000705.1, read on the forward strand.
TTATTCTCTTATTTTTTTTTAAATTGAGGTAACACTGATTTATAACATTGTGTGTTTCACACATACAACACTGTAGCTTGACTTCTGAATATGCTATAGCATGCTCACTATCAAAAATCTAGGTTATGAAAATTATATTTTATTAAAATTATTTCTCATAGTTCTGGAAAATAGCAAGTTCAAGGTCAAGATTGGGTTTCTGCTGAGAGCCCTCTTCCGGTTATACAGAGGCTGCTTTCTTGCTGCAGTGTGCGTGGGCTTCTTCGGCATATCTAGAGAGAGAACACAAGCAAGATCTCTGATTCCTTCTTGTGAGGGCACTAGTGGTAATTCCATCTTGAGGGCCTCAACCTCACAACCTCTTCTAAACCTAATTATCTCCCAAATGCCCCAGCTCTGAAAGACATAACATCAGGGACTGGAGCTTCAACATATGAATTTGAGGGAAGAAGACACAATTCATTTCAGAGTAATAAATAAAACCCCTTCCTCCAAACCACACTAATTACCAGTTTTCCTTGGAATTCTATACCTATTTAAATATTATCATATATTTTGTTTTATTTGATTTTAACAGCCATTATATCAAGTACATATACCAAGTATCGTATTACTGTTTTTAATAGGAAGAAAATTAAAAAAAAAAAACTAAACTAAAAAGCTAAATGCTGCTCACCAAATACTGTCAGTAGAAACTATTTTCTGTAATTTATCACATCATTATAATCTTGCTATACCACATCACCACAACATATCTTCAAATCCATGAAAGACAGGGCTATTTACTAGTATGGAATACAGAGTATAGGGACAGCTGAAATAAAAACTTTTTAGTTTTGGCATTTCTATTGGTTTACTCTCAAAGCACTGAAAGATAATTGTTCTAAAAACTAAGTAGTAATTAGGTTTCTGATGAACCAAAATGCTAGCTTCATTTCAATTTGATAATTAAAGTAATGGTAATAAGCCTTGACCAAACTAAATTAACTTATATTAATATTGACATTGATTGATTTATCTAGAAGTTATGATCAGAATAGTTCTCAGTAAATATGTTTGAAATATACGCAAAAATTCCCTAAAATGTATTTTGTGCACTATACTAATGTATGTTTGCCCCAAGTAAGGGGGAAAACTGCTGTAATGGAGATAATTTGAAATTTAAACAAGAAAATGGGGACGGCGGTGGGAGGGGGGTTCAGGATTGGGAACTCATGTACACCCATGGCGGATTCATGTCAATGTATGGCAAAACCAATATAGTATTGCAAAGTAAAAAAATATATATATATATATAACAAAAAAGGAAATTATTTTTTAATTAAATGCCTGCAATGAAATCCAGCAGGCTAAACATACTGAAGAGGTGCTTTTAAATAGTATGCATATCTATAAGTACAGGGACCTGGATTTGCATGTACTCCATCCACTTTTTCTCAAGGTTCATCATTGGAACCCTTTGTTCTCTCGTGCTATTAGAATAATTTACAGTGCTGCCTACAGATTTGATATCCGCATACAGCTTAAAATGTTTAATATCGGGATTATTCTTCTCAGTGTGTGTATTTTGCTTTAAAAATACGAAAGATAGTCAAAAATGGAACTGTTCACTTGCTGCAATCGAGACAGCTCACTGTGATATGACATAACCCTGTGATTCTTGTCTTCCCAATGACTTTAACACCAACGCATTAAAAGTAACTGTTCTGCCTGACAGTAAGCAGTAATTCAGTTTCCAATTCAGCTAAAACCATAGCCTCACCTCAATTTTAACAGCTGAAATTCTTATGCCTTGTATGGGTCATATCTGGTCACTTTAAAAAACTGCTTAAATTCAGTTACTTTGGAACCAATGGATATCATATATTGTATCCAGGGTAAACTGAAAAATATGTGGGAAAAACACCTTTCTCAAAAGACTTCTTTTCAAAATTTCCAAAGAACATTTGATATTGAGACTCTTTACATTTATCTTGCAATATGTGGGAGACTTTCTACTGACACTTAACAAATTGCATTTCTGTTACACAAGATTCCTTTGGTTTTTACATCAGGATCACAAAAATAGGCTTCTTTAAAACTTTACAGTCATATACAACTAAAGGGGGGGGGCTTCCCAGGAGGTGCTAGTGGTAAAGAATCTACCTGTTAATGCAGGAGACCTAGGAGACACCAGGTTCAACCCCTGGATTAGGGAAGATCCCTTGGAGGAGGGCTTGTCAACTCACTCCAGTATTCTTGCCTGGAAAATCTCATGGACAGGGGAGCCTGGCAGGATACAGTCCACAGAGTCGCATAGAGTCGGACACAATTGAAGCGACTTAGAATGCACACATGCATGTATCGCGAACAGATTTGCCAGACCAAGTTGGCAGCTTATCACAGAAACACATATTTGGATACAGAAATTTTGATATGCCACAAACCGTTAGAAAACAAAGCTAGTGCACTATTTTCATTTCTAAGTGCTTTTTAAAGAAATAACTTTAACATTTACTTAGGTAAATTCTTAGGTACAATTGTTATTACTTTACTTTTTTGTTAACTTACCAAATTATTACACAACTTTTTGTGCTAAATTCATTTATTTAATCATCTCTCCCCATGATAGATAAGGAAACTGAGGCACAGATAGACTCAGGAAATTTTAAAAATTCATTCAGACGGTAAGTGACAAAATCAAAATTCAAAGACAGGCTCTTTGGTTCTGGAGATTTCTCCGTGTACTCATATTTACACACTGCTATAACTCTCAAATTCAAACAAGTCATAAATGGTAGATATTTCACAGGGAAAATCGGTAATTCTAAGAATCACATCATACGTCTCCACAAGAGCTCACTTTCCTTTCACCGCCTTTATGGCTCTAATATAACATGCTTTGTTTGAGTTTTTCTGAATACAAACCTAAGCAAAGCACTGTACTGGTGACAGATTTAGAATAAAATATAAAGACTTACTCATATTTCTTGGCTTATAGATGAAAAGGTAAGCATCTTTTCAAAACAGTGATTACAGTAATAAATTCTATGAGAATTCATAATGGTTAGAGCTGCCACTTTTATTCAAGATAGAGTATTAAGGACTCTCTTGCTTGAAACAGTCAAAGGGAAAAAAAATCCAACACAAATATTGATATATTATACAGTTGTCAAGACATCAGGTGAGGAAGGGACATCCCTGAGAAATGAGAACCAAAATACTGAGTTTCACGCTGGAAATAAGAAACAAAGTGCTACACTCCACATTCCTTCAGCTTACTGAGAGTATGCCTAGGCCATAGCAAGGAAGGAGGATCCAGCTGGAGTTGCAAAGATTCCCTGAACTAGGGAATCTGAAAGTATTCAGTTTAGGGGAGAAAACTAATACAGCAACATCGAATGAATCTTGAAATAATTATAAGGAGTGAAGGAAGGTAATCAAAGGAGTATAGTATATAATTCCACTCACATAAAATTTTGGAACAAGCATACTTATTTTGACAGCAGATCACTGATTACCGGGGAGGTTCAGTGCAAAGAAGATGTATAGGGAAGGATGACACATGGGCATGAGGCAACTTTTGGGGGTGATAGTTTTGTCTTTCTCTCGTATCTCCATATGAGGACACAGCCAGAAGATTGTCACCAATAAATCAGGAAGAAGGCATTCACCAGAATCCAGCCATGCAGGCACGCTGATCTTGAAATCCCAGCCTCCAGAACAGTGAGAAATAAATGTCTGTTGTTTAATTCATCCAGTCTATAGTAATTCGTTATAGCAGTCTAAGCTGATTAAGATAGCTTTCATTGAATCATAGCATTTAATAAAAGAAAATAAAAAGGAAAGGCCATGCTCTGCTTGGTGAATGTTACATGCAAGCAATAGTATATTGTTTTTAAAGGTCTGTAACTTGATTAATTTGGCTTGAATATTACTTAATTTGGGTCATATGAGAGACAGAACAGAAGGCGTTTGAGATTAAATATCATTGTGGAATAACTGCAATTATCTAGAGACACTGGTTTCTGTTGCTGCATAACAATGACCACAAATCTGGTGCTTAGAACAATGCAAATTTATTATTCCACAGTTTCTGTGGGTCAGGAATCAGCATGAGTGTATTAGTTTCCTATTATGGATACAATAAATCACCAGAAACTTAGTTGCTTAAAACAACAAAAATTTATATTCGTCATATTTATGGAGATCAGAAACCTGAAGTCAATTTCACTAAACTAAAGCTGAGGTGTCAGGTGTTGGCAAGGCTGTTTCCTGCTGCATGCTTTAAGGGGAGATTCCATTATCTCTTCTTTGAGTTTCTGTTGCTTCCTGTATTCCTTGGTCTGTGGCCCCTTCCTCTGTTCTCAAACTGTATCACTCCACTCTCTGTTTCCACTTTTGCACTATCTTCTGATCTTTTGATTTTCTTGCCTTTCTCTCCTAAGAATCTTTGCATCTAGTGCCCACTGGGGTAATCTTTTAAAAACATTTCCTCTTGTTTATCAATTTATTTATCCAGTAGTCATGTATGGATGCGAGAGTTGGACTGTGAAGAAGGCTGAGCGCCGAAGAATTGATGCTTTTGAACTGTGGTGTTGGAGAAGACTCTTGAGAGTCCCTTGGACTGCAAGGAGCTCCAACCAGTCCATTCTGAAGGAGATCGGCCCTGGGATTTCTTTGGAAGGAATGATGCTAAAGCTGAAGCTCCAGTACTCTGGCCACCTCATGCGAAGAGTTGACTCATTGGAAAAGACTCTGATGCTGGGAAGGATTGAGGGCAGGAGGAGAAGGGGACGACAGAGGATGAGATGGCTGGATGGCATCACTGACTCTATGAGTGTGAGTCTGAGTGAACTCCGGGAGTTGGTGATGGACGGGGAGGCCTGGTGTGCTGCGATTCATGGGGTCACAAAGAGTCGGACATGACTGAGCGACTGAAATGAACTGAACTGAACTGAACTCTCCAAAATGCAAAATAAATTTGAAGTCAGCACAGCACTGTGAAAAGAATGCACGTAGGACACATGGTCTGCCCCGGGGCTGCTATTTCTTGCTGGAAGATGAAGCCATCTCTTATAAATGCTGAGCCTGCTGCCTATTTCTTCTGATAAGAGCTTCTGCTCACATGCTTCTGGTCTGTCCCTTAATAGTGAACTTAGCTTATGGTGTTCTCTGTTCCTTTTTTTCCTCTTTCTTCAACTAAATGAGGCATTTGGGACTTTTGACTCACTCTTCTGAAAATGTTTTTGTGTGTGTGTGATCTGAGACCATTTCATCATTGATTTGTTTGGCCATGCATTTGACAATAGATAGCTCCCATTGGATAATGTGGACCAATCTCCCATTTTAAGATCCTTAACTGAATTACTCCTGCAAAGTCATTTTGCATTTAGGGTAATATCATAGGAGAAGAAATGGCAAGCCACTCCAGTATTCTTGCCTGGAAAATCCCTGGACAGAGAATCCTGGCAGGCTGTAGTCCATGGAGTCACAAACAGGTGAACACAACTGAGTGGACAACACACATAGGTTCCAGGGACTAACAAACACATATCATCTTTGAGGAGCTGTCATTCAGCCTACCACAATGGATTTGCTAGGTCCTGTGTTCAGGTCTGAACAGGCAGAATTCATGGTGATGGCTAGGGCGTCAACTCTTCCAAGAGGCCACAGGTCTTGTTGCAACCTCATTTGGGTTATAGACAAAATTAAGACTCGGATTACTCACTTGCTTCCAGCTGCAGAGTCAGTATCAGCAGCTAGAGACCATCCTTGTGAACTGGCAGCATGACTGTCACATGAGGCGGCTCAGTTTTTGAAACCAGCAAGAGAAAACTTTTTCTGTTATTATGACGATTGGTAACTTATATCACCCTAGTTTCTGTGGCACTCAGCATTTTCCCTCAGTTAAGTAAGTTATGAAAAATCCTTTGAATATTTCATTATGTATTTTAGGAAAAATCAGAAGCCTTTTGTAAGGTACTTTCAACATTTAAATATGTTTACCTCTTGTTTAAAGTCTCCACACATGCCAACAAATAAACAATGAAAATGTTTCCAAAGTGGAAAAACACATCAGCGTAAAGCAGTAGCAGTTTCAAAGTAGACAAATAAGAGTTACATTGATGATGCTCACTGCTCTTTTCTCCCATTTCCAAATGAAAAGCAAGTGGGAAAAATCTTAGTCTGCAGGTGTTCAGTATAAATAAAATACTGATATGTTTTTGCTCTCTATAGAATTTATGCTTCTTCAGGGCATTTTGTTACAAAATGTACATTATTCAATTTTCTAATACTTCGAGAAGAATGGATAAAATATGACAAAATAAGCTTCTTTTAAGTCATTGTCATTGATTCAAAAAAGGCATAATGAAATACATCCTCATTTTCATGTTTAATTTTACAGAAACCACAAAGAGAAATTATCAAGAGAAAAATATCAAGCATGGTTCAAAGCACAAATTTGTATATAAATAATAAGAGGAAACAACAAAAGTGAGCTCTATCTCTCTGGCTACCAAACAAAAGATGAATCTATTCTCTCATTTTTAATTAACCTTTGCCTTTAAAGGGTTTATTAGAAGCTAGGTAGGATAATAACTCTACAATTTACTCCTTTCAGAATAGTATTCCTATATAGCATTTTTTTATTACAACCATATCTAAATCTATACTGATTGAATATAGGCCTTATTTGATATCTCATTTATATGCTCTACTGGATTTTAATTACTATTTTGCATGTATATTACATGTCAAAATAAATTATGAACTAAAGGGAGAAATTATATTTGTTTTTTCACTAGTGTCCATATACATGCTTTGAATACTACCAAAAATAATTTATAATGATTCTGTAGACAATTTCAATACATTTTATTATTTCACACAGTTTTAAGCATTTTGTAATATAGGCACACATTTTCATTGATAGAAGATCAGACATACCAACTTGCACTCAATAATATACATAAATATGTATATGTGTGTTATATATGGCGTATCTTTTGGAGAAGGAAATGGCAATCCACTCTAGTATTCTTGCCTTCTGGCTGGGATGTCCCATGGATAGAAGAGACTAGCAGGCCACAGTCCACAAGGTCACAAAAGAGTAGGACATGACTTAGTGACTAAACAACAACAAATGGTATAGCTGCAAAACCCCTGCACGTAGTAATTTATCTATAATTGGCAACTATAACTACACTTATAGATCAACTCAGCTAGGATTTAATTAAGGTTTTTATATCTAAAACACAGTAAGAATAATGGTATCATTTGCTACATCCTGTTGGACTCTGTGTTCAGCAGTTGGTATTATATTTTTTATGATCTAAAGAGTATAAATTAGCCTATATTCCCAAAGCAATAATTTTTGTAGCCCATTGGTCTTGTATAAGCAAACAGAAGGGGAAACAAAGCACAGTTTCTTTATAAATTTCAACTTACGGTGATAATAATAGTGTGTGCATCAACAAGTACCTGCATTAATGTACCTTAATGAGAAATTTGGGAGAAGGAGATGGCAACCCACTCCAGTACTCTTGCCTGGAAAACCCCATGGGCAGAGGAGCCTGGTCCATGGGGTCGCTGAGTTGGACACAACTGAGCGACTGCTCTTTCACTTTTCACTTTCATGCATTGGAGAAGGAAATGGCAACCTACTCCAGTGTTCTTGCCTGGAGAATCCCAGAGACGGGGAGCCTGGTGGGCTGCCATCTGTGGGGTTGCACAGAGTTGGACACGACTGAAGCGACTTAGCAGCAGCAGCAGCAGCAACGTGAAATTTATATTGAAACAAACTTTAAACTCTCTGAGAAAATGTTTTTGGTTTACAGTAATTACATATTTTATTTCCCACTCAAGGTCATAGGGGTGAGAGAGTATACCACCCTGGTGGGATAAAATACATGACTGCTACCCCAGTGGGTTGAGAGGACAGAGCACTGATCCAAAGAATTATTCCAGAACTTTAAAATCAAATGGAAATTCCCTGATAGTTCTGGGTCTTTCCTGTTGGGTCAGAAGGTAAAGAATCTGCCTGGAAGGCAGGGGACTTTAGTTCCAACCCTAGGTTGGGGAGATGCCCTGGAAAAAGAAATGGTAACCCACTCCAGTCTTCTTGCCTGGGAAATTCAATGGATAGAGGAACCTGTTGGGCTACAGTTCATAGGGTTGCAGAGTCAGACGTGACTGGGGCACTTTCAGGTTTCTGGTCTTCCTTGGGATCACTAACCCTTTTTTCTTTTCTTATTTCTTCAGTTTGAAGTGAAAATGTGTATCTTATGCCTATCTCAGCACTGTATTTTAATAATAAAGACTTTATCTGGTTCGCAGTATCACAGGTGAGGAGACATTTTCCTTCAGGATAAACCAGACCCCAAGTCTCAGTCATAGCTGATGTGCATGACATTTAGAGGGGATTTGGGACTTAGATTTATTTCTGGAAGAGGTTAAAACGTTGGGGTCTTTTGGGATGAGGTAAATTTGCTTAACATTTGAGAAGGTGTAACATTTAAGGTGTCAAAGGGTGGAGTAGGGTGGACTTAATTATATCCCTCTAAAATTCCTTTGCTGAAGTTCTAACTCCTAATGCCTCCAAATGTGCCCATATTTGGAGATAACAAAGGTATTTAAATTAAAATGAGGTCATTTTTGTAAACCCTAATCTAATAGGGTTAGGAAGAGGAAATTTGAACAGATGTGTACAGAGGGAAGATGATGTGAAGATACAGGAAGAAGACAGCCATCTGTAAGCCAAGGATGGAGGCCTGGAATACGAGCCTTCCCTTTGGCTTATCAACAAGAAGCAACCCAGCTGACACTTTGATTTGGAGTTTAGAATCTCTGGAAATATGATAAAATAAATGTCTCTTGTTTAATCCATTCAGTCTGTTATACTCTGTTATGGTGGAACCAGAAAAGAGACAAATCAACTGACTCAAACACTTCCTAAAATGTCCCCTATTATTGAGTAGGAAAAAGAAATAGTAAATTTGGTCAAGCACCGTGGGCCTTGTGATTCTATTGTATAATAAATCTAATAATATTTATTCATATCTTTTAACTACTTGTTTATAATAGAAATTGTATAGGCACATATCCTTATGAATAGATTTTGAGCTTCTTCAGGGGAAGAACTTTTCAAACTCTTATTTATATTTATACATAATATAGCATATTATAATAATATGCATCTATGGTATTTCATGTTTGAATAAAATAATTAAATATATATTAATTAATTTATATTAGACTATTAACTCTATTTGGCCAAAACATAATCGTTTAACACATCCAAGTTAAATAAAAACAGCTTCTAAACTGCTTTTGTTGTTGTTGTTGTTAAACTCTTAACTCTTATCCAAGCAACTAAACATAAGAGAAGGGAAACAAGCAAATACATAAATACAAAGGCATTTGATAAACTTCCTTGAAAAGTTATACACCTCATAGCTGGGCTTGACTCTATTGTCAAGTGTTTATAACTATGCTATTCTCATGTTTTTCTCTTTAGGAAAAAAGAAATCATGTTTGCATCCATTCTGTTTGTATCTGAAATAATTCACTACATTTATCAATTTAATTCCAATTAGCTTTCCTTAACCTAAAATATCATTCTTTATTACTACAAGTTTCATTTTTTATTTCAAAGAGTTTTAAATATTTCAAGACATATTTTGCAAAAAGTAACTATTCAGGCAATATCATGCTTTATTTTAATAAGAACATTAATTTGATGACTGAAAACAAAGTTGGATATATAATGAGGTCTCATGAGTACATAACTTTGTAATAAAGTAACACCCATAAGACAAACAATTCTGGGAAATAAGAGAAATACTGATGAGAAGAGAATCAACATAATGGCTTATCTGTATGTCAAGTAAACTTAAATAGGAAAACTTTTTGGTGTTTAATTTTTTAATTTACTTTAAAATTTGATATAAATCTACCAAAACCTTAACTTATAAAAAACATACATTGAATTATGAAAGACAGTAGACCTTAACATAAATTCTTTGGAACTCCATGGACTGCAGCCCACCAGGCTCCTTTGTCCATGAACTTCTCCAGTTTATGATTACTGATGTGGGTAGCCATTTCCTTCCCTAGGAGATCTTTCTGACCCAGGGATGGAACTTGGGTCTCCTGCATTGCAGGCAGATTCTTTACCACTGAGCCATCTGGGAAGCCCTTAACATAAACAGATGTCTGTTTAGTAAAGAATTGCAAATAACTCTCTAAAATAGTTTGCTCAGACAAACATTCCTTGTGTGGATTAGCAAACTGGTTAGTCACCTCTCTGTCTCCCTAACTGGGTAATGTTTAGAATGAACTTAATTATTCTACCAAACATAGCAAGAATTGTGCAATTTAACACAAAACCATGTGGATAAATCATGTGAAAGTGAAAGTGAAGTCACTCAATTGTGTCTGACTCTTTGCGACCCCACGGACTGTGGCCTACCAGATTCCTCCATCCATGGGATTTCCCAGGCAAGAATACTGGAGAAGGTTGCCATTTCCTTCTCCAGGAGATCTTCCTGACCCAAGGATTGAACCCAGGTCTCCCACATTGTAGGCAGACGCTTTACTGTCTGAGCCATAAACCATGTAATTTAACACAAAAACATGTGGATAAACCATGACACCGCCCTTATGCAGAAAGCAAAGAACTAAAGAGCCTCTTGATGAAAGTGAAAGAGGAGAGTGTAAAAGTAGGCTTAAAACTCAACATTCAGAAAACTAAGATCATGGCATCCAGCCCTATCACTTCACAGCAAATAGATGGGTAACAATCGAAACAGTGACAGACTTTATTTTGTGGGGGCTCCAAAATCACTGCAGATGGTGGCTGCAGACATGAAATTAAAAGGCACTTGCTCCTTGGAAGAAAAGTTACGACCAACCTAGACAGCATATTAAAAAGCAGAGACGTTACTTTGCCAACAAATGTCCATCTAGTCAACGCTATGGTTTTTCCAGTAGTCATATATGGTTGTGAAAGTTGGACTATAATGAAAGCTGAGCACCAAAGAATTGATGGTTTTGAACTGTGGTGCTGGAAAGGATTCTTGCTAGTCCCTTGGACTGCAAGAGGATCAAACCAGTCTATCCTGAAAGAAATCAGTCCAGAATATTTATGGTGCTGAATTTATGGGACTGGTGCTGAAGCTGAAATTCCAATACTTTGGCCACCTGATGGGAAGAACTGACTCACTGGAAAAGACTTTGATGCTGGGAAAGATTGAAGGTGGGAGGAGAAGGGGACAACAGAGGATGAGATGGTTGGATGGCATCACCAACTCGACAGACATGAGTTTGAGTAAGCTCCAGGAGTTGTGATGGACAGAGAAGCCTGGCATGCTGCATTCCATAGGGTCATGAAGAGTCGGACACGACTGAGCAACTGAACTGAACTGATGTGGATAATGTAAGAGCATCCATTTGTTTTTTCATTCATACATATAATTAGCATATACAACAATTATCCATACTATATAAACAACTCATATATGATATATAGCTGTGTATAATATAAAATAATCTATACATATTCACAAACTAGCATTGTATTTAACAATTTAATAAAAATGTATTTGTTGAGTGTCTGTTGTAAACATGAGAATGTAAGATAGATTTGGGAAATAATAACAGGGTAGAATCTATAGGACTTGATGACTGATTACACACAGGAGTTGAGCAAAAGGAGTAGTGTAGCATAATTAAAGGTTTCTTAGCTCAGGGACCAAAGAGACAATAGAAACAGCTACCACAGTAGAAAATACTGGGAAATAATTTCAGAGGACAGAAATAGAAAACTCAAAAAAATTTTAATTTTGGATATATTGCATTTAAGTGGCTACTTACAATATATTATACTAATTTAATGGTACTAGAATTTATGGATGTGTAAGAACACATATTAATCTATATTGGCTTGTAGTCTATATTCAGATAACTATTTTCAGGTACGATGTCTTTTATTAGCTGACCTGGAGGATAAGTTTATTCAAGATCTCTTATCCTCTCAAGTGTTTTCTAGCTTAACATGGGAAGTAAAACTTTTGCAAAATATTGAAGCAAATTTCTAAATAGTCATTAAAACAGTAGCTTTAGCAGAGCCTTATATGATATAAGAGAGAATTCAAACTGCTGAACAGAATAAGATCCATTTGCTAATTCATGATCACATAATTTTATAAGCCTCAGTTTTACCATATATAAAATACAAATAATAACTATTTTCCAGAACTAAGTAGCTGAATACATAAACGCAAATTCCTAATACAGTGTTTTACACATGTTAGATTACTTCCCTCCCACTCTCCTTTTGTGTTTGAATCAAGTGAGACACATGAATATCTTTTTAGAAAGATGATTATTAAGACACAGCCAAAAATATCAATTATGAAAAGATACAGCTTCTTTCTGACTGGTCATTATCCACATAAATTATATTTTAAAACTTGCCTACTCGACTAACTAAAAAACATAGCCAACTAAAGTTATACCTAGACTCTATCTTGGTTTTCACATAAATATATAACTTTAGAGGATTAATTTAACTAGTTCTGTAAGATTAACATATGAAATTCAATGGTAAATTGCCAAATCACAATGTTGCTTTGTGTTTAGTGATGTGACCCAATCCCTCTTACTAAACTCAAATATAAGCTTAGTTTAATGCTTCAAAAATAGTTTGGTACATTTACCATGGTTACAAAAATATTCTTGCTGATGTATTCCAATGAGGAGCCTGTGAAGTGTCATCTCTGCTTGGTTACCGTGTTGACACTTGCTAGAAGAATATCTAATTTGCTCACAGATAATTTATCAGACTTGGACTGATTTACCTCTTTCATGGGTTGTTTTGGCAGATCAAAAAGTGTGCTGGCTTGCTTGGTGTTTGGCTTGAGTCATTGGTGGATATGTAAGAGATAATGAATAAAAAGCAGCCAGAGCCTGTGAATTTTGTGATTGGAAAAGTTCCAAGCAGTCTTTGGCACAGATGTCCTCTTAATCAAGGGTGTTAGCTTTGGAAAGCCAGGGAGCTGGGATTGGGGGCCATCAGAGGACGAATATGTAGTGAAGAAAGCTTGTACCTTTCATTTCAAGAGTAAATACAAAAATTTTAGTTTCTCCTATTACTTGTCCACTCCAGAGGTTCTTTGAAATGTACTTTCAACTGCTTTCTGTGCATTTTAGGAGAACAACCTTAAGTTACAAAGGAAGCACTGATAAAATTAGGGAAAAAATGGTTTTACTCGGATGTTAGTCTCCAGTATATTTTAAAATAAATTCTCTATGTGTAACTCAAAATTTTGAATTTTGAATAATACTCAGCAACCAGCCTCTCTAGTAGTAATTTCTTTTAAATTAATCCCATTATATTCTTTTCTTATCCTTTTACTTCTACAGGGAGAAAAATAGGATGAGTATGGACCAACATTCAAATCCCAGCTCCAAAACTTATTCATCAAGGAAACTGCATCAAACCCCTTTCTCTCACAAAATATATTTTTACCATAGTAAAATGAAGATAACACCATCCTCACAGAAGAATTGAAGAATAAAGAAAATGTGTGTACATCCTCAAGATCAATTTCAAAAGTCCTAATGTTAAAGAGTATTTGCAATTTTCTATCATAACACAAGTGTGGGTTTGTGTGTACATGCACATGGGTGAGAAAAAAATTCAAGTGAGACAGTAAAAGAGATAATCTTCAAAGAGACAGAAAAGGTGCCTATTTTAGAAAACACATAGCATGCATTTTACAAAAGACAGCAAAGACTATAGCATATTCTTCTTCATTAAATGTCTCTGTACTAAAATTTAATTGAATAAAAGCTGGTGGAAGAGAGACTCGAATAAATTTAAGAAACAGTAAATTTGTTGACATCAAAATAAAGCCAAACATCCATACATCAAAATTTAACAATGTAAACTTGACACCTGAAAAAATATTCCCAGGGTTAATTTGACAACCATATAAGAAAAGAGGCACCTACTATATTCAAAACGAGCAAAGATGACCTATTTTCTTATATTTGTCACTAACATCCTCACTGCTGTTAAGCTTGTTAGCGACAAATAACAAGGGAAAGGTCACAGCCTTATGTGAGTTGAGTCAGCCCAGTTTTGAAATTACACATCTACCAATGTTGAGTACAAGATCTCTAGGAGGCTTCTTTCCTACCAAACACAAGTCTTGTGTTTTCATATTTTCAAAACTTTAAAACTTCTCCTGCATAGTATGCAACAGAATGTAAATATTATTTACAGAGACATACACTGATACTATTAGTTTTCTAGTCAATAAAATCTAAATTGATTTTAATAAAATACAAAGATCAATTAAATGTCTAAATAATTCAATATAAAATAGTTACTACTGCAAAACAAAAACTAAATGAAACAAAAAGAACCTCTGTTAAAAGAACAGAATGGAAGCCTTTTTTGTTTCTCCTTGTATTAAGTACATAATATAGCCTGGAGGGAAAAACAAAGTATATATACATTTCCAGAGAACACGCAGCTAGGAAACAGTTTAGCTGTGAGGGGTTACAATGCAGTCATGCTTATTTCTAAAATCAAGGCTCTTTTCTCTATATCATTCTGCATTCTGATTGCCTCATACAGAAGACAAATTATAAAATGATTTAAAAAGGTGAAGGTAAACAATAACAGTTGAAGCAATTTCTTTGTGAATTTTGTGGAAATAATACCATCTTTCAATACAGATCATCTAAATAGTATAATGGTTTTAACAGAAGGTAATGTCTATTTTTTATTGTGTGCTCAAATTAATGCAATAGAGTTTTCTTACAAAACAGATTAAAAAAACAAATGTCAATTCTCCATTTATTTATTACTTGATTATGTATGGCCTCGAAATTTTAAAATAAATGTTTAATAAACAATAATGTATTCATTTTTGTGTTGCCTAAGACTTCAATGTTAACACTAAATCCCTTCTTCAGAGGATCTTCCTGATCCAGGGATCAAATCCAGTTCTCCTGCATTGCAGGCAAATTCTTTACCCCCTGCTCCACCAGGGAAACTCTAAAGTTAGGATACATGAACAGTTCTCTAAGAAGTCATGAGTGTTGAATCTTAGGTCATCATCAGAAATTTTTAAAAGTGGACAGAGTATCAGGATGTTAACACAGTATCCTTAACTTAGAAAAACGACAGTAACAAAGAAAACCCATGACAGTATGAAAGTGTACTGGTTTTCAAAACCATATTTCTCTTTGCCTCATGGTATTATGGTAATGATTCAGTTGAATTGTTAAGTCCTTATAGGAAATTAAGTTGGTGTGACTAAATGATGTGCTATTTTTTTCATTTGACAAACACTTTAGAGGACTTTATTTTGAACAAGGCATTGTTTCAAGCTGTGATGATATAGTGGTCAAAAAAAAAAAAAAAAAAAAACCACAACAAAACAAAACCTAAAACACAACTCTGCTCTCAAGGAAATTCCATTCTCATGATATAATCTTTGACAGCATACTTCTCAAGATTCAACAGTTTACATCGCACATTCTTCTCTTCCTGTGAAATAAATCTAGAGTTGTGCCCTTTACAGTGGTTATTAAGGTTAAATGAAGTCATAAGGGTGGGTCCCTAATTTGATAAGATTGGCATCCTGTTTAGAAAATGAAGAGACACCAGACAGTCCCCTGTCCTTCTATGCATACAAAGGAAAAGTCAGTTGAGGACACAGAGACAAGATACTTATCTAAAAGCCAGGAAGAGGGGTCTCACCAGAAACCAGCATCCTGACAGCAGACTTCCAGTTTCCAGAATAGGGAGAAAACTTAATTTCTTGTTTAACTCGCAAGGTCTCTAGGCCAAGAAGTCTAATTTACAACAGACTAGCTAAGGACTGTGCTTTTATATTCTTCTGAATGATCTGTTATCTTAAAACAATCCATTTTAGATGTGAAATGGAAATAAGTTTCACGAATCCTGTTAACATATCAATTGTAATCTTAAGAATACTGGTAATATATCAGTAATTTAGAGTACACTGTATTAACTAGAGAAACCTTTCCCTTCATGATCATCTTGGCTTTTACCATAAGTGAAGAGACCAGTCTTTTGTGATGCTATAGTTACATATACAGTTTTTTAACATGTAAAGAGAGACCACAAGATTAGAAGACAATATAAATCCAGAAGCAGACACATAAAGAAAGTCTGATTGACAAAAAGCAAATAATTATTATGAATGTCATATATTCATATAGTTTAACATAAATGAAAAAGAGTAATGTCACATACATATCTCAATTATATCCCCAAACCTAGAGAAAGTCATAAAAATATTAACATAAATATCCTACTTTGTACTCCAAGTTTCTTATATATCTTCCCTTCAAGAAAATTACAATTGCCATTTTATTATTATTCACATGATTCTTTCATTATTGCCTATCTCACCATTAGACAATAAGATCCAGACTTAATTTCTCTGTTTTCTTTCCATTGTAACCAATTAAAAAAAATTTTTTTTAATGTAAACTAAATGCAAAATATTCTAAATTCCTAACTTCTCTGTCTTCCATTGGTCCTAACAGTTTTGTGTTATGGAGAATGAACTGAGAAGCTTCATTCATTTTCTTTCATAATGAAAGTAGTATCAAATTACATTGACTTTAATCATTTATGAGTAAAAATAGATATACTTATGAAATTCAAATACTATGTTAAAGACAATCAATCTAGTCTTCAAACTGGCTAGGAATAAATTAGTAGTACTGATTGTCGAATACTTTGGAGTATAAAGTTGTTTTTTAATATTGTAAGGGTAAAAGGCTTTATTAAAATTTCTTTTAACGCAGGAGAGACAATTCCAATGCTATGAGCCATTCCTTGAGGTGATTCTTACCTTATCAAATTTGATGACAACCTGGTGATTGGACGACAGACAACAACTATAATGAGGGTCTTGATCTTCGTCCCCACTTTTACCTCCTTTCCAATATTTAACTGCAAGCTTCCTGATAGTGATTAATTGCCTAATCGGGACATTCATCACTATTAAACGATGCTATAGTCCATGTACTACAACATTAGGAACAGACTTTTTCTTTAGCAACTTTTCCTGCCAGCTAACAACCACAAGAACTGTCTCTAGAGAAGTTTGGGAAGAGATGACAAGAGGGAATTTCTGTGACTAGATCATTCTCTCAAAATCAGTATGCAGAGTACATGGAACCCAAAGGATTTATTAATCAATTCACTATTCTTGAAATCAAAAAGTGTTGTCTGTATATTGACAATTGGGCTCAAAACAGAGAACATAAATTAGTAAGCAAAAGAGATGCCATGCACAATTTCAGGAAATGCATATTCTAACCACGAAGGGGAAAAATAACCACATACTTCTAAAGGGAAGTGAAATTGCAACCATATCAACATTTATGATGACAGAGGCAATAGCATGGGCAAAAACTTTCATCACATGAGTGAGTAAATGAATCAATGAATGTAACAGTGGGTAAAAGAGACTCAAAGTAGGCTCCTTGAGCTGGAGTAGACTGCCCTGTAGGAGGCTATAAGAGGAAGGGGAGACTGAGTTTATCGCAGGTTCTTTCTAATTGAACCTTGGAAAAAAGGAAAGATATTGGAGGTCAGTGTCTGTTCACACACTTTAAAGTGTAAGGGGTATATCACAAAGTGTAAGAGAGAAGGGAAATATAAAGTGTAAGAGAGAGGGAAAGGGAAAGGGAAAGTCACTCAGTCGTGTCCGGCTCTTTGTGACCCCATGGACTATACAGTCCATGGACTTCTCCAGGCCAGAATACTGGAGTGGGTAGCCTTTCTCTTTGCCAGGGTGTCTTCCCAACCTGGGAATCGAGCCCAGGTCTCCTGCATTACAGGCGGATTCTTTACCAGCTGAGTTACAGGGGAAGCCCAAGAGAGAAAGGGGAATACAAAATTTGTGTTTTGAAAAAATAATTCATGCAGCACTGTAGAGAAAGGGAAACTTAGGTGAAGGGAATTTAGGGAGACTTAGGTGGATTTGGGAAAACAGTTATTAAGCACTTGGAATTACTCAGATCTGGGTTGCCCCCTCAATGCATCATATGGATTTGGAATAATAATTGTTTGTTAAATGCTAAAATAATTTTTATGCCCTTCTTTACAGGTAAAGTAGTATTAGCTGCTACTAATAACTTTATAAATACAGTGGCTAAATTAACAGCTATTTCATATATTGTTTATCAGTTAAATATGAGAAAACTAAGCTGTCATAATCGTCTGCCTCTATTTGCTGGAGAAATGAATGCAGTATATTGATTCCAAGATAATGAACAGCAATATTCCCTCCCTCCAAAACCAAAATAACTACTCTTTATTTTGTGCATTTTCTCTGTTACTTAATAACTACCAAATTGATAGTTCAATAAGAAACATTGAAGTATTTCAAAAAGTAAAATCTATAGAAAATGCTAATACAAGTACTGTGAACTGAATATTGATATCCCTGTGAAATTCATGCTAATACCCTTATCCCCATCATAGTAGTATATGGGATATGGGAAGTAATTAGATCGTAAGTTTAGAGCCTTCAGGATGGGATTAGTGTCCTTGTAGGAAAAGGCAGAAAAGAGCTTGCTTCCTTTCTCTCCCTCAGCCAAATAAAGATACAATGAGAAAATAGTTTTCTTCAAACTAGGAAGAGGGCCCTCACCAGACACTACATTTGCTAGTGTAGTGTCTTAATCTTGAACTTCTCAGACTCTAGAACTATGATAAATAAATGTTTGTTGTTTATACCACTCAGTCTATGATATATTTCCTATAGCATCCCAAGTTGCTTATATTTACAGTGTATACATAACATATGTTCAGTAAAGTTCGTGCATTAAAAATTAGATAAATATTTTTAAGAATTAATTTTCAATCTTCAGAGAAAATCAAATTCTATGCAGGAAAGTACAGATATTATGAAAATTATACATAGGATAGGTAAGTCACACAGTTTTTGAAATATCAAATGTAAAATGAAACAGCAAATGTAAAAATCTATCAAGACAATTTATTTTTGTGTTTTAGTGAAAATAATATCTGTTATTCAATAAAAAGTGACTGAGATGATATAAAATAAAATGTTATTTTATCACAACATTAAGTAAGGGTGTTACTATTTCAATAACTGATACTAAAATTGTCTGCTAATTCACAAAAATTATGATCTAATTTTATATTACCAAGATACAATATAGCATTGAAAAAAAGCCTGGACTATTTGAAGTACTCTAGTTTTCTCTCTTTTCCTCTGGTGATTGAAAGTACATTACAAAATGACCAAGGAGTATTAACACTTAAGAATCAGTATGCAACTTAAATTCTTATTTTTCAGGCTTTTCAGATCACTTAGCTTACCTCCAACATCTGACAAACAGCTTCTCTGCTTTCTCTATCTGTAGCCCTATAATTCTCCCCTTACAGCCCTTTAAGATTTATAATCAACATTCACACCTGCTATAGGCAGTCAAATGTTGCATGTTATGATGAAAAAGGATGAATAGAACATTATCCTTGCATTCTGAAAATTTAGAAAAGCAGTAGGTGAAGATTGGTAGGAAAATAGTAGACTAAATTCAACATGGTACACACTATGAAAAATAATGTATCGAGTGACGTGAAGACACAGATAAGGAAGTGACTGATTTTGTAGGGAATGCAGTGTATGCTCAAGAATACTTTTTAATAAAAGAAGTATCTAAGAATTAGGTTTTAATATTAATTTTTTTCTTTTGTTTCAGGAAAAAGAACAAGGTGAAGATGCCAAGTAACTACGTATATTGATGTGATTGGAATACCTATTCCGATTGGTCAAAGGTTTCATTTCTCACAAAATACACTAGGTTTTCTTTTACCTCTAATCCTGTGCACAAACTTAATACCATTTATAATTTCACCCCAAAATTCTGTATCAAATCCAAATCAAAACAGCTGGAAATACCTGTTAGCCAGGTGCCCTTTTAAAGACATCTTATCTTTGAACTCCACTGCCCCCTCAATCGCTAAATTTCTAAGCAACAGTCTTTTGAATTACCCTGTCCATGTATTCCTAAGCTTGTACTCTGTCATATATATTTAATTAGTCAGTATAAACACTGATAATTTTAAAATACTATGTAAAATGCTATG
>SJYA01000705.1:354502-378818 GCA_006410615.1 Neotragus moschatus
AAAAAAAAAAAAAAAAAAAAAAACCACAACAAAACAAAACCTAAAACACAACTCTGCTCTCAAGGAAATTCCATTCTCATGATATAATCTTTGACAGCATACTTCTCAAGATTCAACAGTTTACATCGCACATTCTTCTCTTCCTGTGAAATAAATCTAGAGTTGTGCCCTTTACAGTGGTTATTAAGGTTAAATGAAGTCATAAGGGTGGGTCCCTAATTTGATAAGATTGGCATCCTGTTTAGAAAATGAAGAGACACCAGACAGTCCCCTGTCCTTCTATGCATACAAAGGAAAAGTCAGTTGAGGACACAGAGACAAGATACTTATCTAAAAGCCAGGAAGAGGGGTCTCACCAGAAACCAGCATCCTGACAGCAGACTTCCAGTTTCCAGAATAGGGAGAAAACTTAATTTCTTGTTTAACTCGCAAGGTCTCTAGGCCAAGAAGTCTAATTTACAACAGACTAGCTAAGGACTGTGCTTTTATATTCTTCTGAATGATCTGTTATCTTAAAACAATCCATTTTAGATGTGAAATGGAAATAAGTTTCACGAATCCTGTTAACATATCAATTGTAATCTTAAGAATACTGGTAATATATCAGTAATTTAGAGTACACTGTATTAACTAGAGAAACCTTTCCCTTCATGATCATCTTGGCTTTTACCATAAGTGAAGAGACCAGTCTTTTGTGATGCTATAGTTACATATACAGTTTTTTAACATGTAAAGAGAGACCACAAGATTAGAAGACAATATAAATCCAGAAGCAGACACATAAAGAAAGTCTGATTGACAAAAAGCAAATAATTATTATGAATGTCATATATTCATATAGTTTAACATAAATGAAAAAGAGTAATGTCACATACATATCTCAATTATATCCCCAAACCTAGAGAAAGTCATAAAAATATTAACATAAATATCCTACTTTGTACTCCAAGTTTCTTATATATCTTCCCTTCAAGAAAATTACAATTGCCATTTTATTATTATTCACATGATTCTTTCATTATTGCCTATCTCACCATTAGACAATAAGATCCAGACTTAATTTCTCTGTTTTCTTTCCATTGTAACCAATTAAAAAAAATTTTTTTTAATGTAAACTAAATGCAAAATATTCTAAATTCCTAACTTCTCTGTCTTCCATTGGTCCTAACAGTTTTGTGTTATGGAGAATGAACTGAGAAGCTTCATTCATTTTCTTTCATAATGAAAGTAGTATCAAATTACATTGACTTTAATCATTTATGAGTAAAAATAGATATACTTATGAAATTCAAATACTATGTTAAAGACAATCAATCTAGTCTTCAAACTGGCTAGGAATAAATTAGTAGTACTGATTGTCGAATACTTTGGAGTATAAAGTTGTTTTTTAATATTGTAAGGGTAAAAGGCTTTATTAAAATTTCTTTTAACGCAGGAGAGACAATTCCAATGCTATGAGCCATTCCTTGAGGTGATTCTTACCTTATCAAATTTGATGACAACCTGGTGATTGGACGACAGACAACAACTATAATGAGGGTCTTGATCTTCGTCCCCACTTTTACCTCCTTTCCAATATTTAACTGCAAGCTTCCTGATAGTGATTAATTGCCTAATCGGGACATTCATCACTATTAAACGATGCTATAGTCCATGTACTACAACATTAGGAACAGACTTTTTCTTTAGCAACTTTTCCTGCCAGCTAACAACCACAAGAACTGTCTCTAGAGAAGTTTGGGAAGAGATGACAAGAGGGAATTTCTGTGACTAGATCATTCTCTCAAAATCAGTATGCAGAGTACATGGAACCCAAAGGATTTATTAATCAATTCACTATTCTTGAAATCAAAAAGTGTTGTCTGTATATTGACAATTGGGCTCAAAACAGAGAACATAAATTAGTAAGCAAAAGAGATGCCATGCACAATTTCAGGAAATGCATATTCTAACCACGAAGGGGAAAAATAACCACATACTTCTAAAGGGAAGTGAAATTGCAACCATATCAACATTTATGATGACAGAGGCAATAGCATGGGCAAAAACTTTCATCACATGAGTGAGTAAATGAATCAATGAATGTAACAGTGGGTAAAAGAGACTCAAAGTAGGCTCCTTGAGCTGGAGTAGACTGCCCTGTAGGAGGCTATAAGAGGAAGGGGAGACTGAGTTTATCGCAGGTTCTTTCTAATTGAACCTTGGAAAAAAGGAAAGATATTGGAGGTCAGTGTCTGTTCACACACTTTAAAGTGTAAGGGGTATATCACAAAGTGTAAGAGAGAAGGGAAATATAAAGTGTAAGAGAGAGGGAAAGGGAAAGGGAAAGTCACTCAGTCGTGTCCGGCTCTTTGTGACCCCATGGACTATACAGTCCATGGACTTCTCCAGGCCAGAATACTGGAGTGGGTAGCCTTTCTCTTTGCCAGGGTGTCTTCCCAACCTGGGAATCGAGCCCAGGTCTCCTGCATTACAGGCGGATTCTTTACCAGCTGAGTTACAGGGGAAGCCCAAGAGAGAAAGGGGAATACAAAATTTGTGTTTTGAAAAAATAATTCATGCAGCACTGTAGAGAAAGGGAAACTTAGGTGAAGGGAATTTAGGGAGACTTAGGTGGATTTGGGAAAACAGTTATTAAGCACTTGGAATTACTCAGATCTGGGTTGCCCCCTCAATGCATCATATGGATTTGGAATAATAATTGTTTGTTAAATGCTAAAATAATTTTTATGCCCTTCTTTACAGGTAAAGTAGTATTAGCTGCTACTAATAACTTTATAAATACAGTGGCTAAATTAACAGCTATTTCATATATTGTTTATCAGTTAAATATGAGAAAACTAAGCTGTCATAATCGTCTGCCTCTATTTGCTGGAGAAATGAATGCAGTATATTGATTCCAAGATAATGAACAGCAATATTCCCTCCCTCCAAAACCAAAATAACTACTCTTTATTTTGTGCATTTTCTCTGTTACTTAATAACTACCAAATTGATAGTTCAATAAGAAACATTGAAGTATTTCAAAAAGTAAAATCTATAGAAAATGCTAATACAAGTACTGTGAACTGAATATTGATATCCCTGTGAAATTCATGCTAATACCCTTATCCCCATCATAGTAGTATATGGGATATGGGAAGTAATTAGATCGTAAGTTTAGAGCCTTCAGGATGGGATTAGTGTCCTTGTAGGAAAAGGCAGAAAAGAGCTTGCTTCCTTTCTCTCCCTCAGCCAAATAAAGATACAATGAGAAAATAGTTTTCTTCAAACTAGGAAGAGGGCCCTCACCAGACACTACATTTGCTAGTGTAGTGTCTTAATCTTGAACTTCTCAGACTCTAGAACTATGATAAATAAATGTTTGTTGTTTATACCACTCAGTCTATGATATATTTCCTATAGCATCCCAAGTTGCTTATATTTACAGTGTATACATAACATATGTTCAGTAAAGTTCGTGCATTAAAAATTAGATAAATATTTTTAAGAATTAATTTTCAATCTTCAGAGAAAATCAAATTCTATGCAGGAAAGTACAGATATTATGAAAATTATACATAGGATAGGTAAGTCACACAGTTTTTGAAATATCAAATGTAAAATGAAACAGCAAATGTAAAAATCTATCAAGACAATTTATTTTTGTGTTTTAGTGAAAATAATATCTGTTATTCAATAAAAAGTGACTGAGATGATATAAAATAAAATGTTATTTTATCACAACATTAAGTAAGGGTGTTACTATTTCAATAACTGATACTAAAATTGTCTGCTAATTCACAAAAATTATGATCTAATTTTATATTACCAAGATACAATATAGCATTGAAAAAAAGCCTGGACTATTTGAAGTACTCTAGTTTTCTCTCTTTTCCTCTGGTGATTGAAAGTACATTACAAAATGACCAAGGAGTATTAACACTTAAGAATCAGTATGCAACTTAAATTCTTATTTTTCAGGCTTTTCAGATCACTTAGCTTACCTCCAACATCTGACAAACAGCTTCTCTGCTTTCTCTATCTGTAGCCCTATAATTCTCCCCTTACAGCCCTTTAAGATTTATAATCAACATTCACACCTGCTATAGGCAGTCAAATGTTGCATGTTATGATGAAAAAGGATGAATAGAACATTATCCTTGCATTCTGAAAATTTAGAAAAGCAGTAGGTGAAGATTGGTAGGAAAATAGTAGACTAAATTCAACATGGTACACACTATGAAAAATAATGTATCGAGTGACGTGAAGACACAGATAAGGAAGTGACTGATTTTGTAGGGAATGCAGTGTATGCTCAAGAATACTTTTTAATAAAAGAAGTATCTAAGAATTAGGTTTTAATATTAATTTTTTTCTTTTGTTTCAGGAAAAAGAACAAGGTGAAGATGCCAAGTAACTACGTATATTGATGTGATTGGAATACCTATTCCGATTGGTCAAAGGTTTCATTTCTCACAAAATACACTAGGTTTTCTTTTACCTCTAATCCTGTGCACAAACTTAATACCATTTATAATTTCACCCCAAAATTCTGTATCAAATCCAAATCAAAACAGCTGGAAATACCTGTTAGCCAGGTGCCCTTTTAAAGACATCTTATCTTTGAACTCCACTGCCCCCTCAATCGCTAAATTTCTAAGCAACAGTCTTTTGAATTACCCTGTCCATGTATTCCTAAGCTTGTACTCTGTCATATATATTTAATTAGTCAGTATAAACACTGATAATTTTAAAATACTATGTAAAATGCTATGCATAGAGAAGTTCTAAACAAATATTTTTGCATTTAAGTCTTTTTTATCTTTTTCATAAACAATAAATTCACCTTAGAATTATACTTTTCAGTCTAAACCTTAGATCTACTAAAATGCATGCTTGTCAAAACCTGTCTGTTTCTGTGTGTTTCTCTCTTCCCATCCACCCCTACCATCCTGGCATACGTTTTTGTCCTAGCCTGCGGTACCCTTACTTCCAGCTGTCTGACATATTCCTAGGAGTTTATGAAACATTAATATAGACTTTGTTTTCTTCCCATAAATCTCCTTATCCCTTAACATCCATCAGATATCACACTTCAATGTTTATATATAACTGTATTAATAATACACCCCTATCAAGCCACTTAACTCCACATACAACTCTCTTCTTACTTTCTTGTCTCATTTTGGGGAGAATGGAGACTGTTTATTTTTGTATCCCTAAAGATTCGTTTGTAGAGATGCTTAAGTTTTGACTTAAAAAAAAAGAATATATATACTTTTAAGAAAGCCTTTGAAACACATGGCTATAATCTGAATGTGCTGGTGCAAAAGCTATTCTAGATACAGGAAACAACAAAATGCAGTTGAAAATGTAGGAAAACATGGCTTATGATAGGAGGTAGAAAGGAGTTCTGCTATGCTGGAATGTAGGCTTAATAAAAGAAAATAGGAGATGAGTGAAACAACTTATAAATGAATACTGCCTTCATTCCGGAATGTTATGGAAATGGTTAGTTTGTAAACAGAACTAGAAATCCAGGCTATGATTAGAGCAGGAGACTCTAGAAATTTATGTCATTAAAATCAATTTATCAATCAATAAGCAGGGGGAAAATGAAATTATGAGTGAGGCATTGATGAATTCAATAAAGGCTACAGTGGGAGGAATCTATGTGCAGAGAGACTAGCAGGAGATAATGCGGACTGACAAAGTAAGACTGGGATATCAGGCAAGACAGAGAGAGGAGGGCTGAACTGTAAAGATTTGGCAACCGCGGATCTACTATTCGGGCTTCTCAGGTAGTGCTAGTGGTAAAGAACCCATCTGCCAAGCAGGAGACATAAGAGATGTGGATTTGATCCTGGGTCAGGGAGATCCTCTGAAGGAGGGCATGGCCACTCACTAGAGTTGATTTCTGTTACTTAAAAGGAGCCTGGTGGACTATAGCCCATAGGGTTGCAAAGAGTCACACACAACTGTAGTGATTTAATATGCAAGTGCCCATGATCAACTATTCATTCAATAATGTGTTTGCTCTAGGCACAATACTACTTGCTATGAAAAATTTTAGGTAAATATACATCATGCTCTCTATACGTTTAAGTAAGAATGGAAAAGAACTGTGAGGAAAAAGGAATTCAAGCTGAAACTTGAAAGAAAGAATTTCAATAGATCATATGAAGTTATGATCTGTCATAGATCATAGCTATCATAGATCCTATTATTCAAGGAATAGGAAAATCCTATAAAAGCTACCAGAGTTACCAAGGTGGGATTGATTGTGTTTAGAATGAAGAATGATCTGCAGTTTGGGCTGAGTATGTGTGATGGGTAGATCAATTAAATGAGATGAGGATTAGAGAAAAGATTAAGTTTATGTAGGAATGAGACCTTAATGCATCAGACTGATGATTTGTTAGGTACTTTGTCTCTTGTTTGGGGGATCTCTTGCCTGTTTTTATATTATTTGATTCTTTTTTTAATTTTTTCTTTTTTGTAAGATCATGCTAGATTATCTTCTGAAAATATCCCTTTTCATGAAGGGCCACTGTGACCCTCTGTCCCAAGAATCTGAACGTTACTCAGTGACACAGGAAAGTAAATGGGAGGAGCTGAAGCTCACCAATCACAGTGTCATGGGCAGAGCAACCTCTCATTTCTTCACACTTCTCTGTGTTCTGTTCTTTCCACGAGCTGGTGGTTTTGCTTTTCCTTTTGGCCTATGAATTACTATGAATCCTTTCAATAAATTTCTCGTTTCCCCTAAGTAGGCTAGAGTTGATTTCTGTTACTTAAAAGCAAAGTGCCTTTATTCAGAAACCAACAGAATTATATTATACTAGCCTCTCACATAAGAGTCTGATGAAAACATTTTGTTTCACATATGTAGTTTTCAAAGAAAGAATGAAAAATCAAAAGATCTGTCCAGTGAAATAGTAACTGTAGTACTGATGTTATTTCAAGGCATCATTATGTGGAAAACTGTGCTACATTTTGAAAGACATCATAAATCTGTGTACAAAGTAACTGTTACTTAGAAAGTGCTCCTGAAAAGAATAAATTCACCATGACTTTGTAGCCAGTCCATACAATCAACAATTTATACTAAGCAAGCCAGAATTAGGTTATCCTTGGAGAGCTTGAAGAAGATACTTTCAATTACTTGAAAATGGGTAGCTGGCACACACACAAAAAATAGCATTCACATTCAAGTAGTTTTGTATGAAAGAATAAAAGGTTAAAAGTAAAAACTAAAAGCAGGACAGACTCAAGATAAAAGCAATAAAAACTTTCAGGATAAAAAATTTTCATAAATTAAAATGTTTTATATATCAGGTATCCATCAAACCTCTCACATTAAACTACAACAACTTTTACTACTAAAAACAGTTGAAAAGTATTTAGTAACTGTGTAGCAAAATCTATTCTAAACACTATGTGAACTCTCCTATTTATGTTTAGGAAGATTGCTATGGGATATGCTTTTTAATTCCTAGGATTCTGATCTTATATGAACAGATAACCTGACCCACAATCGTTTAACCAAAAACAGGACATTCTGCTCACATATGCAGAATTTTCTGGAAGTTTGGCCTAAAAGGCAAATTCATGGGCTTAAAAGCTATTAAAAAATTTTAGTTTCAGCTTCTCACTTTGAACCTCCTGACTTTTACTAGTTGTCACTGTAACCCTTCATGATCATAGGATGGCTATATAAATCCAGTTGGACACTCTATGAACTCAACGTCTAATGGAAAGAATAATTTCTTACCCTTCAACATGTTAATGTCTTGACTTGATTCTCATTGTCTAAACTGAATGGCATTCATTCCTGACACAATCAGGAAGACATGTTGAAATCAGAAAGACAAAATAGATACAGACTCACACACAAAGAAAACACAAAGTAAAAAACTTGTGGTTATCACAGAAGAAAGGGAAGTGGTGAAGGGATACATTAGGAGTATGGGATTAACAGATACAAACCACCATATATAAAATATAGAAACAACACAGGATCTACTCTATGGCACAGGGAATAATATTTAATGTATTGTAATAATCTATAGGGCTTCATAGGTAGCACCAGTGATAAACAGTCCACCTGCCAATGCAGAGACACAGAAGCTGCAGGTTCAATTCCTGGGTCAGGAAGATCCTCCGAGGAGGAAATGGAAACCCACTCCAGAATCCTTGCCTGGAGAATCCCACGGGCAGAGGAGCCTGGTGGGCTACTGTCTATGGGATCACAGAGAGTCGGACACGACTGAACATGAGCATACACACAATAATCTAAACTGAAATATAATCTAAAAAATGATATATATGTAATTGAATCACTTTACTGTATATTTGAAACTAACACAATATTGTAGAAGACTGTACTTCAGTAAAAAAGAAGTTGTCAAGCTCCAAAGCCTACAAAGTAGCCATTGTACAATTTCACCCTTGAACAATGTGGGTTAAGGGTGCTAACACTATTACATAGTTGAAAATCTACATATAACTGATGATCCTCCTTGTATGTTGCTTTTCCATATCCTCAATTCCTTATCCAGGGTTTCAAATAATGTGTATCATATAGCACTGTAGTATTTAGTATCGAAAATAATCTACTTTTAAGTGGACCTGTGAGGTTCAAACTCTGCTGCTCAAGGGTCAATTGTACTGTACACTCATATTCTCCAAGGAGAGGATAATAAGGACACCCTTTTGCTAACCACATATGATGAAAGTAGTCATAATAGAACACTTGAGGTGAAATTTCCCAGGAGGTAAGAAAATTGAGGCACATAAAAACTAAATAACTGTTCTGAAGTGACTAACCAGTCAATGGTTGAGCTAAAATTCAGACTAGATCTATCTGATGGTAAAGTTGGAAGTCTTAATTACTGGACTATGTAAATCATGTTCTGACTGCTATTAAGTATACTTGTACACAGCTAAGTTAACCAGAAATTTGGAGCGCATTGCCTTGATGAATTTTTATTTCTTCCATTAATCATGTTCTCTAACAGTCTGTGACTTTTCATAAGTTTCCCAACCCAGGGATAAGACAGCAGGTCAGTGCTGACTGAGGAAAAAAAGAAAAAGTAATTGACTAGATTTAAGTTTCAATGGGTACTTTTATATTGGTCTTGTTTCTTTTTAAATGGATACTAAGACAATGATCTTGAAATGTGGACTGTACTAAAAAAAAGTGATGACATTATGTTCCATGAGCTTCCATTCACATATCAAGAACCAATCTTTGCAGAATAAATCATCAATTTTGTTCCATAACTTTGAAGGGACATTATGAATACTGACACAATTCCCAACACTATTAATACTGACTGAGAAGAAGTTACTTATGATGTAGAGAAATCCATGCCACAGGGAAAGAGGTAATGGCAAGTCCAAGAATATCAATGTAAGACTCTGCTACAAGCTAATTAGATTCAATCTTTAGTAATGAGTTCTAAGCACCCATATTTTTTGAATAGTTGCTTTTTTTTAATGTTAAGTCAGTGTTGATAAAGATTGGTCTAGGAAAAAAAAAGATATTGCATAACAAATTACCATAGCAAGTAGGCAACAGTATTACTAGGAAGTTGCCAAGGAGATGAGTCTGAGGAAACTCTTCTAACTTCATAGCTTAAATGCAGCCTAGAAGGATCCAGAAGTCCCTGTGTGCTCCAGTTAGGTGCTGGGAGGGCTAAAGAATAAGTCAAGAGTAGGAGTAGGGCCAAACGATCCCTGAATTTGGGGGTATAATAAATAAGACAAATGACCAGGACCATAGATAGACACCAGTAAGAGGTGTGGAAAAATCACTCTGAAAAGCCAGAAAGGATAAGTATTTTGCCAAGGTCAATCCAGGTTCAAGAACAGAGGAGTCACCCAACGTATTATTCAGAACATCATATGTAGCTTGAGAGCCAACAAAATCTTAAGGGAACAGAACATCATGAAAGTTGAGCACTTGAGCATTTACAAATATGAGAATTGTTAAGCTTAAACAATGGTACTTTAATGCTTTTTTATTATTTTTTTTTTACATATAAGGTGAATGTATTTCTCTTTTTTTACCTATCAGGTTGAAAGACTTGAAACATCACTTTTTACAGATAGTAAAACACTTTATTTCCTGTGCACATTTAAATGGAAGTATGTTCATATTTTGTTCAGTTTATATAATTTTAAAGGTTCTTTTTTACCTCTCTGGATTTTTCACTTTTTCTTCTCCATTTTAGAAGTTAGTGATTTCTATGCTATGGATTGGTTTACAACTAGAATGGAAGCAAGTTTTCAGATAAGACATCCTTTTTTCAGCTATTATTTCCAGAAGCTGAAACCCACTGAGGGGATTTTACAAAGTGCCTCTGAGGAAACTACAAAGAGAGAGAAGCAACTTTGAATGAAACATGAAGAAGAGAATTTGCCTAATGGAGAGGTGGTTGATCTGCAGGCTGGGAAAAGGGCATGCATAAACTGCAAGTACAGAAGGAAGGGAAGGCAGGTTTTGGAGACACTTATCAGCATAGCGAAGAGGGGTCAAAACACCCCAGTGGAGTCAGGTGACCAGTGCTCACAGAGAAAGTGAGATAGCAACCTGTGCTTGCAAGTGTTGCCAAAGATTCTTATCTACCCAGTTGACAGAGAAATAGCCCCAAATTTCCAGACCTAGTGAAAGTCTCATAGGCAACCAAGGCAGTAATTCTGTCTGTTCTGGTAGGATCAAAAGCCCAGTTAAAATGAGATCAATTTAAAGGAAATAAAATTCAGTTCATTATATATCTAGGTACTATTCATACCTACTACACAAAACATAACTTTACATTGATGGACTAAGTTCATAAATATTCACTAAGATCTTCAATAACCACTGATTGTTTAAGACATTAAGTATATAATAAAAATGGGCTTCCCAGGTGACTCAGTGGTAAAGAATTCATATGCCAAGCAGGAGACACAGGTTCAGTCCCTGGGTCAGGAAGATCCCATGGAGAAGGAAATAACAATCTACTCCAGTATTCTTGCCTGGGAAATCTAATGGCAAGGAGGAGCTTGATGGGCTACAGAGGAGCCAGATGGGCTATAGTCCATGGGATCACAAAGAGACAGACATGACTTGTGACTAAACAATAACGATATAATAAAATATATTCTTGAGCAAAATTTTGAGAGATGAATGAGACACTTGCACAGAAAGATGAGCCAGCACACATTCAGATTTACTAGGAAATGGGCTGCGATCATGGATTTCATCAGAAAAGAGTTAACAAACATCCCTGGCATTTCCACATAAACATATTATACTCCTAATATATCCACATATAGAAGTCAGATCATTAACAGAATATTGTCACAATTAAAAACATTTTTGAACAAATATACAAACTCACACAATGTACAAATTTGTGCATTTTAGAGAAATGGCTGAAATACTTTTTTTTCTGGCTAAAATTTAATTGCCTGGGAAAACTAATTAATAATGAGAGTCTAAGGATATTCCATTTCTCCAACTTTGCAGTTACTTCAGGTTTCACAACACATTCTATCATTTATCTGTTAGAAAATAACTCATATTTGTCTTCAAACTTTAAAATCTGACATATTTAATTGCCTGGTCAAATCTGGATTTGATCAACAATTGTTTTAAAGGTAATCATTCAGAAGTTCAGTTTTTTTAGTTTAATTTTGCTCAGTGCTATCTAAAAATGCTACTGCTGTTCAGAGGAGTGTATCATTACTCAGAAGGAAGTGATTTATTGAGTAATTAAAGCAAACTAAATCTATACCAACTCGATGCAAATTATAAGTGAATAGTAACTTGGTCTGAGCTCTGCAATCTTTTTTAAATGTAAAAGACAATTTATTTTGCTACTATTAGTACTTCTAATCTTGTTGGGTTTTACTAAATAGTTTCTTTAGTTTTCAATTTATGTTTGCTTTCTAAGAAAAAGTAAGACACTAAAAATATGAGTATTTTCACTGAAATTAGGCATAGTGGCAGAAAAAATATTGGATGATTTTAAAATTCTGAATAAAATAATGATTTAAAATTATACACACATTCATTTACTTTCAGTTAACACACACTTCTGAGTACACATTTATCTACCTGTCAATGTTTTCTATTAATATACAATAGTAAATCTGTATTGATACAACATACAAATGGTCATAATTTTATTAATTCCATTTTCTACTCATTAAGTGGTTAACAATGCAAATAGTTGAACTTCCTTTTCCCTGTTATCATTTTCAGCTTAGTTGGTGTCTATTATTTTTTATAAATTAAGCTGAATTAAAAACTAAAACATAAACAACATCTGCATAAATGCACAAAAGCATAAATAAACATCTGCAAATGTTACAGAGTTGGAAAACTTCCACATATCATTAATAATAAAACATGTGAAAAAACTAAATGAATAGGCAAGTGAGAGATGCATCAATGTTTGGGTTTATATTTCCATTTAGCTATAACACCATAAACTCAAACAAGTATTAAAGAATGTATATATATTTATACAGATAAATAACTATAGAAATTATGCCATTACTTTGGCATAATAAAAATGATAAAGTAAAAAATTTGCAACAGTAGAAAATGACTATTTGCATGTTTAGAGTTATAATAGAATTTTGTGTAAAAATATATTATTTAACATACTACTGTTTTCAAAATATATAAACCATTTAATTTTTTTAAANATATTTATACAGATAAATAACTATAGAAATTATGCCATTACTTTGGCATAATAAAAATGATAAAGTAAAAAATTTGCAACAGTAGAAAATGACTATTTGCATGTTTAGAGTTATAATAGAATTTTGTGTAAAAATATAGTATTTAACATACTACTGTTTTCAAAATATATAAACCATTTAATTTTTTTAAACTGTGTTTCCTTTATAATTAAGATAATTATTTTCTAATAGAAACTCCACATGATTATTTTCTAATTGTGCTGTGTTTATTATGGTTTTCATTTAGTGTAAAAACAATAATGAATTTGGGCTTCCCTGGTGGCTCAGATGGTAAAGTGTCTGCCTGCAATGTAGAAGATCCAGGTTCAGTGCCTGGGTTGGGAAGATCCCCTGGAGAAGGAAATGACAACCCACTCCAGTACTCTTGACTGGAAAATCCCATGGATGGAGGAGCCTGGTAGGCTACAGTCCATGGGGTTGCAAAGAGGCCGACACGACTAAGCGACTTCACTTTCACTTTCATAACAAGATGGAGAAGAAATACACTGTGTGCCACTGAACAGTTACACTTCCACNAGTTTTTGCTGACCCTGAGCATGACGGAAAAAATAAATGTGCAAGTTTGCCAGTTGGTTATGAGTACAATCACTTTTATAGAGGAAAATTATCTGTTAACTAACCTGACCTTTAAGCTGCTCTGTATTTTGCATTTTTTTCTCATCTCTGCAGTCTTATCCTTGGTGTACTATCAGCCACACTAAATTACAGTCATACATGCTAGTAACTGTATTAGCCTGTGATTTCGTTATTTTCTTTCTTCCTTTCTTTCTTATTCTGCATTAATGCTTAGAGCACATACTAAATGTCATTTCTAGTTCTCATGGTATAGTGAGAAATAAATACAAAACACACCCTCACATTATTTGCAGAAGCAGGATACATGGCATAACCATGAGGAATGTGGAAAGGAAATGAAGAGGTGTTTGACTTCTAGGCAGGAAAAAAAAAAAAAGACCTCTTTTTGTCTAATAAAGTGAGCGAAAACCCCAATCCTGATTTGGTATCATCACCTGAGATCACTCTTCTTGTGCAAAGGGAAGAAAGTGGAGGTTGAGAAAAATACAGCTATTGAAACCGTTTCTTCTCTTTCTCCATCATAATCTCACCTCTCTTACCTCCTTTCTTCTATATGTTTTGTCCCTTCATATCTATTGACTTCTCCCCCACAGGCTCTGAGCATTCTCAAGTGCCTCCATAATGAAAAAAATAAAAAGCTGGCCTATAAAACTACAGTCTAATACAACAACAATTATATATTCTTATAGCTATCTAACAAATTTTTACAATCTATACTTCCTTACATCCCATTCAGTTCTCATTTCACTACCTCTGGCTTCTATATTCATCATATAACTATTTTTTCACTGGTGGCTCAGCTGGTTAAGAATCTGTATTCAATGCAGGAGACCTGGGTTCCATCCCTGGGTTGGGAAGATACGCTGGAAAAGGAAATGGCTACCCACTCCAGTAGTCTGGTCTGTGTAGTCCATAGGGTTGTAAAGAGTCAGACACGACTGAGCAACTGTCACTTTCACACATATGAAAGTCAACAATAGCCAAATGCAACAGATACTTCTTTCATTTGAATTTACTAAATATCCCAGAATCACTGGCTATGCTTTTCAAACGTATTTTTCATACACCCATTGCTGCTATTGGAGACTGCAGGCTCTCATCACTTCCTAATTTATCTGGTTTCCTTTGGAAATTTCTTATCTTTAAATACACAGCATGTAAATATGCCCTCTAACCCTCTTTTAATTCTTTAGAAAATTTAAACTGTTCTCCTGACTTTGATTAATGAAAATAAGCTTATAATATATTGCCCATTGAAATAAAGCACTTTATTAACAAAATGTTCAAGTTTGAAATCCTGACCCTTCTATAACCTCCCATCCTCTGATGTTCTTTATTGTAGTTACTGATAACCAAGTCACTCAAGGTAGATCTTGGGGAATCAAGATGCTTCAACTTGTTGAAGTCTTTATTCAATCTTACAACCTATTGATTGCTAAATTCACATATATTTACCTCTTACACAGTTTTGAATAGATTTATTCATCTTTATCACCGTGCCATTTATTTATATTCTCTTTATCATTTGAATGTGCATATAACTTACTCATAACTATAACTCTCTAATAGCTGCCAAGGTGTAAATCGCATCATATCTATCTTAGTCTGATTGGACACTATAAAAAATATATCAGGAACTGGGTGATTTACAAACAACAGAAATTTAGTTTTCAATTTTCTTGAGACTAGAATTTTAAGATCAAGGTGCCAGCATGGTCAGGTGAGAACTTTAGAATCTCAGACTTTTTCTTATATATCTGTACATGATGGAAGGATTAAGGGATCTCTGTGGGGTCTCTTTTATAAGAGTGCTAATTCCACTCATGAATTAGTGCTCTGGCACCCCACTCCATTGTTCTTGCCTGGAGAATCCCAGAGACAGTGGGCCCCCGTCTATAGGGTCGCAGAGTCAGACACGACTGAAGCAACTTAGCAGTAGCAGTAGCAGTGGGATCTCTTTTACAAGAGCACTAATTCCACTCATGAGGGATCCACTCTCATGACCTAAGCATCTCCCAGAGGCCCCACTTCTTAATATCAACCCACTGGGCACTAGAGTTTCAGCATGTAAATTGTGAGGGGATATAAACATGCAGACCATAACAGTATCTTTTCTCTATATCATAACAACTTAGTGGCTTCCTCTATCAGGANCACTAATTCCACTCATGAGGGATCCACTCTCATGACCTAAGCATCTCCCAGAGGCCCCACTTCTTAATACCAACCCATTGGGCACTAGAGTTTCAGCATGTAAATTGTGAGGGGTTATAAACATGCAGACCATAACAATATCTTTTCTCTATATCATAACAACTTAGTTGCTTCCTCTATCAGGATAACTGACTAGATCCTTTCCATGACACACGAAACCATCACACACTACATGTCCATGAAGCCAGTGCTGCTAACATGTTATGATGAAACACAAAACTGCCTTTATTAACCATAATGCACACATTATTTAATCTTTTTAACTTTTATTCACAATTCTGACTGTACTCCTTTCTTTTTTTAATTTCCACTGTTTCATCTGCCAGGAATGTTCTTTCCACCTCCCTTCATGAGTATACTTCCTAATTAATGTTCTATGTTAAAATATGCCTAGGTATCGTTGCCTGAGAAACCATTTCATGCTCTCCCTCTCCCCCTACACAGACTGAATAAACCTAGATATTGCCCAGGCTTAATTAAGAGCATTTCTTTTTTCATTCACTTCTAAAGTTTATAATTTTATATGAGAGTATTTCCTAGTATATTCTGAATTCCTCTGGGTGCAGTGATTTAGCATTATTTATCTTTATTTTTCTTCTTGCATTGCTCCTAAATATAAGCAACATGTATAGAAAAGCCGGCACAATTTGTTTTGCTTTCTTTCAGAAAAAGTGAAAAAATGCACAAAGTACACCATTGTAATAAAGCCTGAGTGGCGGGAACTTAAAATACTGGTTATTCCTTGGCATTTAAAAAATATATACCCTATTTTACATTAATTGGTCATCATGTTACCAGTTGGTTATAGATACCAAGTCTTGAAGAATTAAAAATTGAATGTTTTGTAAAAGTCAAGTGATTTTATTGAATTTCGCAATGTTTTCTATTTGAATGTATAAGAACCAAGTGATCTAGGTGTTGCTAAAGCTTGAAAAAC
This sequence comes from Neotragus moschatus, assembly GCA_006410615.1. NCBI lineage: Eukaryota > Metazoa > Chordata > Mammalia > Artiodactyla > Bovidae > Neotragus > Neotragus moschatus. Next base: position 370,977 of record SJYA01000705.1, read on the forward strand.
TTCACCAGGACTAGCACAAGCTGTTAAACCAGAATCACTTTATAGGAAAGATTTGTGTTTAAATAACTCAATTTGCCTAGCAGAATTTGTGCAACAATTCAAAGAACCAGTGACTAATTAATTGACAAAGTTTGAAGCATATTAAGAAGAAGTTTAGAATATGAAAATCAATAGAGATAAAATGATTAGATTTTATTTTCATAAATGTAGCCTAGATAGTTGGAATACTTATCTTTTATCATTCCTGACAACTCATTCTCTTCTTTTGCCCTCACTAGCATGCTCAATATGAATTGTTCTTTTACTTTTTAAAAAAATGATTTCTGCATGCTATAATCTGCACATAATCACTGCATCATGTGACTCACCTGAATTCAAATTTGAGTATAACCACAGCAAAATTTGAAGAAATGTCTGTTACACTGTTTGATAAAAACATTTTTTTAATTGAAGTATAGTTGATTTACACTGTGGTTAGTTTCTGGTATACAGTAAAGGGATTCAGTTATTCACATACATACGTACATGCTCTTTTCCATTATGGTTTATTATAGCATATTGGATATAGTTCTCTGTACTATACTAGGACCTTGCTTTATGTATATAGTAGCTTTATATACATGTAGTACTTTGTACTTGCTAATCCAAACTCCTAATTTACTCCTCCACAACTTTCCTTTCCCCATCATACCCATAAATTATTTACTATGTCTGTGAGTCTATTTGTTTCATAAATAATTTCATTTGTGTGATAGTTCAGATTCCACATATAGGTGATATTATATGATGTTTGTCCTCCTTTGATTTACTTCATTTAGCATGATAATCTCTAGGTCCATCCATGTTGCTGCAAATGACATTTAATTTTCTTTATATCTGAGTAGTATCCCATTGGAAAAGACTCTGATGCTGGGTGGGTTTGGGGGTGGGAGGAGAAGGGGACAACAGAGGATGAGATGGCTGGATGGCATCACTGACTCAATGGGCGTGAGTCTGAGTGAACTCTGGGAGTTGGTGATGGACAGGGAGGCCTGGTGTGCTGCGATTCATGGGGTTGCAAAGAGTCAGACACGACTGAGCTGAACATCCTGGTGTGTGTGTGTGTGTGTGTGTGTGTGTGTGTGTGTGTGTGTTTGTATCTTCATCCATTCATCTGTCAATGAACATTTAGATTGCTTCCATGTCTTGGCTATTGTAAATAGTGCTGCTATGAAGATTGGTATGCATGTATCTTTCTAATTATAGGTTTCTCTGAATATATGCCCAGGAGTAGGATTGCTAGATCATATGTCAGCTCTATTTCTAGTTTCTCAAGGAACCTCCATAATGTTTTCCATAATGGCTGCACCAATTTACTTTCCCACCAACACTGCAGGAGGGTTCATTTTTCTTCACACCATCTTCATTATTTGTTATTTGTAGATGTTTTAATGATGGCCATTCTGGCTGGTGTGAGGTGGTACCTCATTGCAGTTTAGACTTGTATTTCTCTAATAATTAGCATTGTTGTACATCTTTTCATGTTCTCACTGGCCATTTCTATATTTTCTTTGGAGAAATGTCTATTAAGGTTTTCTGTCTCTTTTTTGACTGAGTTGTTGGACTTTTTTACATTGAGTTGTAGAACCTTCTTAGATATTTTGGAGATGGATCCCTAGACAATTATATCATTTGTGAATATTTTCTCCCAGTCTGTAAACTGTCTTTTCAGTTTGTTTCTGGTTTCCTATGTTGTGCAAAAGCTAATAAGCTTGATTAGTTCCCATTTGCTTATTTTTGCTTTTATTTCTATTGCTTTGGGTCACTGATCTAAGGAAACATTGGCATTATTTACATCAAAGAATGTTTTGTCTTATTCTCTTCTAGGAGTTTTATGGTGCTGTGTCTTATATTTAAGTATTCAAGTCATTTATAGTTTGCTTTTGTGTATGGTGTGAAGGTGTAGTGATTCAAATGCAGGTGTCCAGCTTTCCCAAAACCACTTGTTGAAGAGACAAGAGACCTTGTATATTCTTGCCACTTTTGTCAAAGATTAATTCACCATAGGTGTGTGGACTTATTTCTGGGCTCTCTATTCTATTCCGCTGATCCATATGTTTGTTTTGGGTGGATACCATACTGTTTTGATTATTGTAGATCTGTAGTATTGTCTGAAGTCCTGGTGTATTATACCATTAGCTTTGTTCTTCCTCTTCAGGACTGCTTTGGTAATTTGGGGTTTTTATGGTCCCATATAAATTTTATGATTATTTGTTCTAGTTCTGTCAAAAATGTCATGGGAATTTTACAGAGATCACATTAAACATTAGATTGCTTCAGTTAGTATGGTCATTATAATGGTATTTATTCTCCCAATCCAAGGGCATGAGAGATCTTTCCATTCTCTTGAATCATCTTCAAGGATTCCCTGGTGGTTCACCAGTAAAGAATCTGCCTTCAATGCAGGAAACCACCTATTATGCAGGAGATATAGGTTCAATCCCTGGGTTGGGAAGATCCCTTGGAGAAGGAAAAAGCAACCCATTGCAATATTCTTGCTTTGAAAATCCCATGGAGAGAGGAGCTGGGTGGGCTACCATCCACGGAGTCACAAGAGTTGGACATGACTTAGTGACTAAACCACCACCACCACCACTTTTTCCTTTATCAACATCTTATAGCTCATGACATATTAATTTTCCACCTCCTTGGCCAGGTTTATTCATAAGTGTTTTATTTCTCTCTCTCTCTCTTTTTTTTTTTTTTTGACATGATTTTAAGAGGTGCTGGGGTCCAGCCCCAGTGGATCCAGGGAATTCGAAGGGGAGATGGCATAAGCAAGGAAAACTTATTTATTTAGAAATATAAGATTAGATTAGGAAGAAATAGTATAGTAGGAAATTTAGTGGAGAAAAGAGCCTGAATAACTTGGTTTACGGGGAAAGCTAATAAAACCTCAGGACAAGAGATTTGTGCCATCTATGTTGGGCCACCAGCGCCCATTTGAATAGCGGAGGGTGCCTCGCCTTGGGCTCCCTCTCTCATGAATCTAAAAAACCAGGGCAAGTAAGTAGACATGGTGAGCCTTCCCGTTCCAGATGAGAATTCAGCCAGAAAATAGAGTAAAGAGGACACAGGGTAAACAAGTCCAGCGACTGACCCATTCTCTATTGTTGTAAAGGCTTTTTATACCCTTTTTGTACATAGAGATCAATGGATAATATAAAATTATGCAGCATCAGCAGCCCTGCCTCTTTCTTATGAAAGTCTTATGCAGACTTTCTCTCTGCATACCTAGTTGTGTACACAAGTCTTAGGTGATTTACATCTTCTGGCGAGAAGGCCAATTAACATTTTGCAGCCCTTTTCTGATAAGGGTTTGTCAACCAGAAGACTTATTTGTCTTAAAAGTGTTGTTCTTCCCAAAGTCTGGTGCCACTCTCAGAAAACACTAACTAAAGTTAGATTCTTACATAGCAAAGACACAATAAAGTGGAGTACAGTGATTTATAACAAAGAGAAAAGTAATTAACTCAAAAGTCTAGTGTTGCTAACATCAAAACTACTATATTTCTATTTCTGCATCCCGATTACATTGATTAATATCCTCTAGGTGCCTAAAAGATAAAGGATATGGAGGCCTGGCAACAGTCATTAACTCAACAGTGAAACCCATCATCAATATAATTTTTAGCCTTTTAGAAAAGGCTCTGTATCTTTAAGATGCTTTCATGCGAAGAGTTGACTCATTGGAAAAGACTCTGATGCTGGGAGGAATTGGGGGTGGGAGGAAAAGGGGACAACAGAGGATGAGATGGCTGGATGGCATCACTGACTCAATGGGTGTGAGTCTGAGTGAACTCTGGGAGCTGGTGATGGACAGGGAGGCCTGGTGTGCTGTGATTCATGGGGTCACAGAGAGTCGGACACGACTGAGCGACTGAACTGAACTGAAGCTTTGTGCCTCTCGTGGTTGGAGGGCTGTAAGCAATTCACAAATTGTTAAAGTCGGGGGAAACCTGTCAGGCAAGTTAGAGAGCCATCAGAGGGGTTTGAGCTGAAACATTCCTTTCATATGCAGGAGACTGAAGCCCTGAGTTAACTTTTTCCAGAGAATGTCAGAAGAGTGGAAAGAACAGTACAATAAAGCAGGCAGACTTTGGTATTTGGGGGTAGATGTTCAGGAAAACCCAGGGGGAACCCCTGAAGCCAGATCACACCTTTGTGTATGTCTGGCTTCCTTCCTCATGATCTTTGCCATGGGTGGGATTTCCCAGCAAAGAGGAGTTTTTTTTACATTCCTTTTATGATATTCCATTGTTGGTGTAAAGAAATGCAACAGATTTCTGTATGTTAATCTTTTATCATGCTACCTTACTGAATTCATTTATCAGTTTTAGGAATTTGTGTTGGAGTCTTCAGGGTTTTCTGTATATAATTTATGTCCTCATATAATAACACTTTTACCTGTTCTCTTCCAATTGGGATACTTTTATTTCTTTTCTTGTCTGCTTGCTCTGTCTAGGACTTCACTTCATGGCGAACAGATAGGGAAACAATGGAAATAGTGACAGACTTTATTTTTGGGGGGCTCCAGGATCACTGTCGGAGAAGGCAGTGCCACCCCGCTCCAGTACTCTTGCCTGGAAACTCCCACGGTTGGAGGAGCCTGATGGGCTGCAGTCCATGGGATTGCTAAGGGTCAGGCACGACTGAGCGACTTTCACTTTCACTTTTCACTCTCATGCATTGGAGAAGGAAATGGCAACCCACTCCAGTGTTCTTGCCTGGAGAATCCCAGGGATGGAGGAGCCTGATAGGCTGCCATCTACGGGGTCGCAGAGTAGGACACAACTGAGGCGACTTAGCAGCAGCAGCAGCAGCAGGATCACTGTAGATGGTGACTACAGCCATGAAATTAAAAGACACTTGCTCTTTAGAAGAAAAGCTATGACAATCCTAGACAGCATATTAAAAAACAGAGATATTACTTTGCCAACAAAGGTCCATCTAGTCAAAACTATGGTTTCTCCAGTGGTCATGTATGGATGTGAGAGTTGGATCATAAAGAAAGCTGAACACTAAAGAATTGATGCTTTTGAACTGTGGTGTTGGAGAAGACTCTTGAGTGCCACTTGGACTGCAAGGAAATCAAACCAGTGAATTGAAAAAGAAATCAGTCCTGAATAGTCATTGGAAGGACTGATGCTAAAGCTGAAGCTCCAATACTGTGTCCACCTGATGTGAAGAACTGATTCCTTAGAAAAGACCTTGATGCTGGGAAAGATTGAAGGCAGGAAGAGGGGATGGCAGAGGATGAAATGGTTGGATAGTATCACCAACTTGATGAAGATGAGTTTGAGCAAGCTCTGGGAGGTGGTGATGGACCAGGAAGCCTGACATGCTGCAGTCCATTGGGTCACAAAAAATCAGACACAACTGAGCAACTTGAACTGACTCTTCCAATATGGATACTTTACTTTTACTTCTTTCTTTTGTCTGCTTTCTGTGTCTAGGACTTATAATACTATATTGAAAAAAGTCCTGAGACTGGGCATATTGTCTTGTTTCAGATTTTGCAGGAAAGCTTTCAACTTTTCACTGTTGAGTTATATACTGGCTGTAGGTTTGTCATAAGTAGTTTTTATTATGTTGACATGTTTCCTCTATACCCACTTTGGTAAGTTTTTATCATGAAAGGATGTTGAATTTTATCAAGTGCTTTTTATACTTCCATTGAGATGATCATGTAGTTTTTGTCTTTTGTTGATGTGGTTTATGACATTGTTTGATTTGTATATGTTGAAATATTCTTGTTACCCTGGATAATTCCAACTTGATCATGGCGCATGATTTTTTCATGTGTTGCTGGATTCAGTTTGCTAATATTTTTTGAGAATTTTTATATTTACATTAATCAAAGATATTGCATATAATTTTTTGGTACTATCTGATATCAAATTTTAAAAAGATCACTTAGTTGAGTTCCCACAATATAATTCAAAACAAAATGCAATCATGCTAGTCATTTAAGTTACAAGCAGTAATATTTGTAACACCCTTAACACATGTATCCATGTTATGGGCAAACCTAAGTTATAGGAAAGATCACATATAATATATTCTTCACTCTTAAAGTGGATTCTAGTATTGTTCTATCATCTGAGACATTCTTTAAATGATAAAAGCCATGTCTGTAACATAAATACTGTTTAAAACAAAGCTGATAAAATAATAACTTAAAGAACATTTGTGAGGTGGCAAGTATTTTTAACTGAAATCTCTGTAATATCCATGTACTAAATGCTTTTCAGAGAATATTCTTTCTAGATCTGAGGCCTTAAAGCACTATTGAAATTAGAAGAATATTTTTGTTATTATTATTCAAAGCAATGTTCAGTATGAGAACCAGGAGACATATGTACTCACTGAATTTCATTATGTATAATTTATATTTGGTGCATATTTTAATATTATATTGAAAGTAAATATGTCCCATAAGGGTTCAATTTCACAAAGTTTCATTTTAGTTTCTTAGATTACTATATTTAAATTACCAGCATGATCTCTTTGGATTTTACCTCATACTATGGAGACTCAACAAAGTGATCTTTTTAAAAGACTGTATCAAACATACTAGACATTTCTCAAATTGTTGATGTCATATTAAAATTTTAATGCAGATAACTTACAATACACACTTGGATGCAGATCATTACTATTTTTTTTGTGGCATACAAGAATGCAAAATTCAGACCATAAGTATGAGAAACAAGAAGAGAAAAGGAAAGTGAGTCATTTACTTCCTCAGTGAATATTTACTGAACAACTAGTTTTCAGTACTTCCTGAGTCTACAATAGTAGCAAAACAAAGAAGGAAAGAAATAAAAAAATCTAACAAAAACTGAAATTGTAAGCTCCCTAGTAGAGAGAGTAAAGAACAGAGAGACAATTTAAAGAATTAACAGGTAATATATATAATATGTTGCTGCTATTCTTAGCTGTTAAGTCATGTTGAAGTCTTCATGACTCCATAGGTTGTAGCCTGTCAGTCTTCTTTGTCTATAGGATTTTCTTAGGCAAGAATATTGGATTGAGTTGCCATTTCCTTCTCTGGGCGATCTTTCAAACCCAGGGATCAAACCTCAATCTCCTGTATTGCAGGGTGATTCTTTACCAGTGAGCCATTTAGGAAACAATCCAAGATTAATAACAGACCCACAATCAAGATCATAGAAAATATCTTGTAAGCAAAACTGTATAATAACAAGTCAAAGATTATAATTTTTAAGCATTAAAAGCAAATTTAAGAAAGCATATTTAAATAATTTATAGATAAAAGTAAGTTTAGCACAGCTTACAAAGATAATTTAGTAAACTAAACAGCTATGAAAAATCATAGAGCGATAAAAAATAAAAACTAATAATGAAAATGCATGGAAACTAGAATGAGAAGGCCTGACAAAATTGGAATTAGGAAAATGGGTAAGGTAATTTTGATAAAGGTAACAATCACAGATATGCAAGAATTGATCAAATTCTTGCCAAGGCAAGAAACACAACAGCTCCTGAGTAGAATATATCTACAGCTAGTCACATACTAGGAAATGGTAACCCTCAAACAAATAAAAAGTCTTAAAGCTGAACAGAAAATCAAATCAGTCAGTTCAGTTCAGTTCAGTTGCTCAGTCGTGTCTGACTCTTTGCGATCTCGTGAATCGCAGCACGCCAGGCCTCCCTGTCCATCACCAACTCCCGTAGTTCACTCAGACTCACGCCCATTGAGTCAGTGATACCATCCAGCCAACTCATCCTCGGTCATCCCTTTCTCCTCCTGCCCCCAATCCCTCCCAGCATCAGAAT